>OY735210.1:7732095-7767095 GCA_963457665.1 Thysanoteuthis rhombus | reverse complement strand
TACAAGCGTACACTTATGTATGCGTGTGCATGTACGCTTGATGCACACACACATATAGACACACACACACACACACACATATATATGTTGTATATATATATATATATACATATATATATATATATATATATACTTATATATAATCTTATGAATTCCCATATAAATAACATTCTATGTATGTCTCTCTATGTATATACATCTGTAGTTTAGAAAGTTTTACAGCTTCAAACACTAAATACCTTTGAAAAAAAAGGTATTTCCCAATATCTGTTAATGTAATTCATGTAATCTTATTCTGTGATTTCCTTGTTTTACAAAGACTTTGATATTATGATAGTATATGTAAAAGCATTTTTGTTCAGATGTTCAGTTACTTACCATATACGCGTTTCGGGGATCAGAAAACAAAACAGTTACATTAACATGGCTCCACAGCTGTGTTGATTATATATATATATATATATATATATATATATATATATATATATATATATATATTTGTGCGCAACATTTTTCAATGAGAACACAGTCCCAACACTTTGATAGATACTTTTAGCCTGGTGAAGAATCTGCTGTGCATGTCGACTCCTGCGTGACGCTATCATTCTTCTGTCTTTTTATCATAAGGCACAAACGGCAACTGCTGACTTGAAAAATATTCAAACATTGAAAAGCAAATAACATCTTGATGATTGCCAAGAGTATGACTAAAAGCTGAACATTCTTTTTACAGACGCAGACTTGTCAACTGAAACATCATGAAATGAAGTCTTTAACTACTGTTTTCAATCCTTCTGGTATTTATGATCGACTGTTGCCTATTGCCATACCCGAACTTTGGAAAGAAGATGCCACTAATATAGTGGAAATGGTCAGATTATGGTTGAAAATCTTTGGAAAAAAAAACTCTCAAATGCTGGACAAAAACTGACTAATGCCACAGCAAAAAAAAATCCATAAGTAAAAAAGGCGTTCTCTCAATGTTTAATTTATGGCTGTAATGGCAATATAAAAAGATATTATCGCACGTGGCTGAAGATCAATAAAGAGCAGCACACAGCAATACATGCTAGCCCTACTAGTACTAAGTTGACAACACCACACAGCGGTCCGGCCCTCTTTCTCAACCCCTCTCTTCCCCGTCATTGTAGTTTCATGTTTTTTTTCCATGGAGAAAACTATCGAGGCAGAAATTCCGAATTTTTCCTTACTTTAAAACATCCCTTCCAGATGAAGATGTCAAGATGCTTATGTGGAGTATATGAGGACATTATGGACGTGTGTCCACATTATACACCCCCCCCCACACACACACATATATATTATATATATATATATATATATATATATATATATATATATATATATATATATATATATATATTTTAACAGCTTAAAACGCTGAAGATGTAAGAAAGAAGAAATTATTTATGTCCTTCCAATCAATTATTTCCAAATATATGTTGAGGCAATTCAAGATTTTTATTGGGCTTTGTTCTATACAGAATTAGATATCATAGCACTATACATCAATTTGTCTTGTTGGGATCATTTGTTGTTTATCATGTAATTGTTTTGGAGATTTAAGAACAAAACAGTTGTATTAATATGGCTACTGAACATGGCTACTCCAAACTGTTGATCAAACGTCCCCTCCTTTTAAGCTTGAATTATAATATTTAGCGTACTTTTTAGGGCCTGTCATAATATATGAAGCTTGTTATTTTATAAAAGGCGTCATTATAATGTCCATATGATATGTATGAGCTAGATCAATTATGTCCAATAAAATGAACATACCTACACGACCTGCTTTGAAATGTGATGAATTAAATGGAATTTAGTTGGGTTTTTTTGCTCGTCAATTTCGATACAAAGCAAAACAAAAAAAGATGAACACATTTCACTTTCCACCCAAAAAACCTCGGGGTGCACTGACGACAACCCTTGAAAAAATAGAGCGAGGCAGTGATTGGGCGACGCTTGTCATTGCAATGTTGGCCGCGAGTCAATCATTTCCTGACCTCTGTACATCCCTCGCTGATTAGCATTCAACATGTGGCCAACGTGATGTACACAATGACCGAAGGTCAACGTAATAGTGCAAAGGGCAGTAGATGCGTGCGTTTAGAGACGCCTCGTGAGATGTGAATATGGTTTCTATTATTAAGCGTTATTGAATATTGTCTTCCTGATTAGTTAGGTCTGTCCAACGACACATTTGTACGTGACTGCAAGCGGTGAGATGAAGACGTTTGCCAAGGTGCTGTGTCGGATAGAGTAGGAACTTGGGTTTAATAATCAATCCATTAATCGCGTATCCCTTCTTTGCCAACCTTTCCTTCTTCATTTTCTATCTTCTATCCTTTCTTTTTTTTTCTTTTTTTTTTCTTTTTATTCATGGACGCACCCGTTGCATTCTTATTTTCTCTGTTTCTTTGTTTCTTTCTTCCTATCCTCTAAAATCTTAATTGAAAAAAAAAACTTCAAATTTATTAATCCCTTACCATTAACGAAACTAAGAAGACTGAGCAAAATAAGATATTAGGTATCTTGAATTCTTAAAGTTTTCAACCACTGATAGATACATTTGGCCCAAGGAAGAATTTTGCTTGGACGTCGCTTGTTACGTTGTGTCACTGTACAAGAAAAATCTTAATCGACTTGCACCCATAGTTACATGCCCCAAAATTTCAAGATCTCTGAATCAATCAGGACTGCTGTAGGAATCGAATTCTTTGATCGTTTATTCTGTTCTTGTTGTTTAGGCCAAATGATACATCTACCGTATAATAGCAGGAGATCATTTCAAATGGGGTTTCAAAATGATATACCGCTATTTATGATCATTTCTGTCGGATTATGTATCCATTTCTTGATAATTTCATTGTCTGCGTTGAAAGAAACAGATAGAACAGTTATAGACAGAGAATGAACGAAATGAGAATATGAAATTAAAGCAGTTATAAAGGCCTTTGCATTACTCACGACTGTTCAACTCAATAGTAGAAAAAAACGGTAAGTTGGAGCAGCTACACTATCGTCTGCAGGTTCTATTCCTACAGCAGCCCCATTTTCTTTAATTGTTTATTCTATTTATGTTGTGTGGGCCGAATGATACATTCATGGTATAATAACTGGAGATAATCTAAAAAAGATTTTACAAATAATATAACGCAATATGCACACACGCACACACACACACACACACATATATATAAATTAGGATAAGATAGCCAGCTGACACACGCACTACCTGAAATTTCTACCGTATGATGTTCAATCTGTATGATCCGAGTAAAAATGTTGGATTAAGTGCATTGACGAATAATGATATATTTTTTTGCGTAAAATGAATGCTTTTCCCATCTTTAGACTACGGATGTTCCGATGTACCCATAATTTTAAGAACTTTCTGCTGCTCAAATGAGTACCTGGACATACACTGACTAATTTTTTTTCATAAGTGAATCGCCAAATGGAGAATTTTAGTAATATTTATGCGACGAAAGAAAGAGAGCGTGATTCAGTGAGGGAACACCGTTCACTTTCCCCTCAGAAGTAAGGGAACACCGATCCCACACCTTCCCACAGCACTACAACAATGGAGGTTTTACTGAGAGAATATATATATATATATATATATATATATATATATATATATATGAATGAAGATATTTTTCAATGGCACATTACAGATTGTACATTCAGTTTCATGTGAAAAAAGATTTTCTAATAAATTTCTTTTAAAGCAGAGTGTAAAATCTATAATGATCCATTGAGATTGATCTTTATTAATTACATAACTGCTCTACGGGTGGTATTGGACACTCTTTTGAACTTAGATCTACTTAATACATTAAACCATATACAGGTGTTTATGGTACATTTTACAATTGTTCTCATGCATATATATACATATATATATATACATATTATATATACATATATATATATATATATATATATATATATATATATATATATATATATATATATTCCAGTAAAACATTCGTGGGTGAAAATCTTGGATGTATATAGGCAAAAAGTAGTCTTAGTCAAACCTGTATAAGTTAATAGATTTTGAGTAATTGAATATTTTGTCAGTTTCCTGCTTCCACACGATGGCTTTCGTTGCCAGAGGCAAACAGTCATTTCATGTGTTCAACAAGGTTTGCCTTGTTCTGCTGTTATTGAAGAAAAAATCGTAGTTGTAACTTTTTTTCTGGCGACAGCGCTAATATTGCCAGAAAGAATAGCAAATAAGTTTATGCCGTATAAATAGCACATGAATTCAAACTTGGAATAGAATCGAATGATTTCAATGTATGCGTCTTGCAAAAGAAGCATGCATCATCTTTCTGCAAGTCACGTTATAGCCAATATCTAATATCTGTTGATACACGAATTTGGAAAAGTTTTGTTATATTATAAATGATTCATATTTTTGGTAAGTCATGTGATAATCAATATCAAACTATCTGACGAAAGTACAGAATGGCATAAAGGAAATGGTGGAGTTCGACTTTTGTTCATGTTCACTTCCTTGTAATTCTCTTTGGAAAAGCATGAACCCGCTTCTTCCCTACCATTTATGGGTAAATAGCTGGGCAGCATGAGCCCTTAAACCCCGTGAGACAGCCTATCTAAGGGAATTGCCATTGCTGATCCCAAGCCCGGATAAAGGAAGAAATTTAGGCGTGGGGCTAACGACTCAACATCGGAAATTCTATTTGCTATCGAAGTCGCAGCAGAATGGTTATAGCTCTATGCTCCTCGTGAAGGCTACTGGAATAAACTAACAGAATGAATATGTAGCACTAGTTTGAAAAGGTTGCAATAGGTTTCAAATGATTCCTGCTTTTGTCAGTTGTGTAAAATCCGACATGTAATTGCTGTTAATACAGACACATCGGAAAGTTGCATTATTTCATCAACGATTTTGTGAACAATGGATACTTTATTAATAACCAAAACCTAATATATATCTAGCATAATCTTGGAAAGTCTTTATTGTTCTTTCAAGGAAACCTGCTACGATCACACGCGTAATAGCTAACATATGATCACTGGTAATACACGCACAATGAAAACTTATATTATGAACAATTCATATTTGTAATATAACCAATATCTAAGTTTTGCATTTTGTTTTGAAAATCCATGATTTTGTCAGTCACGTAATAGCCAACATCTCATCGTCATCATCATTAGCCTTTTGGCGTCCGTTGTCGAGTATAGACTTTTCTCAGGATTCGCCACACTTGTCTATTACGGGCGTTGCAGTTCTAATATTTTCTAAACTTGTCTATTTTGTCAGGCCACCCTCTTATTTTTTGACGGCCATAGTTTCGCAAATGATCTCTTGGAATCCACGTTGTGAGTTCTGATGTCCAAAGGCTGTCTGATATTCTTACAATTTGGCCAGCCCATTGCCATTTGGGTTTTTTTAATGTATTTTATGATATATCTGCCTCCTGATTTTCTCAATTATACTGTGCTGCCTTGTGATGTTGATTATAATTCTTTCCTATGCACATTGCATGGTTCTCAGTTTGAACATTAATCTTTTGTCAAGTTCAATATTCCAGTTCCAGGTGATTATCGGGAGGATGTGTTGGTTGTATATCCTTCTTTTTAGGGCTAAAAGGATGTTTGTTTGTTCTTCGCGGTTGAGCATGATCTTTCGAATATTTGGTAACCTAGAGTGATTCCTCGCCTGAATTCTTCTGATTTCTAGGATACCGTGGAGATTCGTTGTCCTGGGTACATGTAAGTCACTCCTTTGGTTAGGTTTGATATTCTAAAACCGTAGATGACTATCAGGAGGATACTTCTGTTCTGTGTTTTTTTTTATTTTTATTGTTGTGTCTTATCCACAATATGTTTGTTGCACATAACCTCTATGTGAAGACCAACTTATAATCGCTTTTGATACATGCATTTGGAATGCGTTCTATTATTTGAACCTTACACCAGAGGGATTAGCGTGATCGGATTGTATACTTGAAGAGGAAAGTAAAATAATTAGCCGAAACGTTGGGCAAACGACAAAGGATCAATAACGCTTGAGATCTAAGATTTTGGCTAATGACCTTGTGTCCAACATACATAAAAGAGAATGATGACAGCTAAACGGTGGATTTTTTGTTTGTTTTTTGTTTTGTTTTTTTGTTTTTTTTCTATTGATTCCATCTTTAGGTTGCTAAGTGCGATGAAGGTTGGGGTCCGCCATGTAACCTTTTCATAGCGATGCCCCACTGCTGCTAAAGGTCAGTTGTGTTGGCTACCACCTCTCAAGTAACTGGTCACTTTCATCGAGTAGAAGACGAGACGAGAATGAAAGAAAGAAACATGGAATGAAAACGGTGGACAGCCTTAAATTATGAAGTGGGACGGTAGAGATTGTTAATGTTTGCGTTCTGATCAAGTCCCAATGGTGAAAGGCGATCAATCATTGAATACATATATGCTTAAGACGGGTGTCGGGAGACGATGATGGTGGGCGGGGTTAATGCTGCTACTACTACTGCTGTTGATGATGATGATGACTGAAGGATAGACGCAGGGAGATGGGGTGGGTTTCCAAGTTGGAGGCGGGGACGGGGAGGAAGAAAGAGGGAGAGATAAGGGATAATTATTTGTGGAAGTAAAAGAAGTTTATATGTACGTGTTCCTGAAGGAAAAAGAATGGGGAGGAGGAGAATGAAGTGAGGAGGGGGTAGTTGGCAACGAGCAGGAACAAGTCAACGGAGCAGAGGAGATAGATACGTGGAAAAAGAACAAGAAAAAAGAGAGAGAGAGTGATGAAGGAAAATAACTCGGTTGAATTTTAAGAAGGGAGAAGAGCAAGGAAAAGGTTGAAAAAAAAGTCGAAAAAGAAAGGGAAAAATTAGGATACTGAAAGATGAAGAATAGGAAGGAGTAAAAGATGCTGCCGAGAACAAATGGAATGAAAAAGGTAATTAGAAATGGAAAGAAAGAAAACAAGAAACCGAAAAGGAGATTTTTAAAAAATGAAAAAAAAGAAAGAAAATGAAAGATGAAAGAAAAGAAATATAACTAAGAAGGAACACGCTAGCCTTGGTTTGGAAAGACAGCAAAAAAGCTTATTAGATGATCCCACAAAGTTAGATATAACAATGCGCAAAAAATTCAAAATACACGAAGAGTTTCATTTTTCGATGGAAAACTGAGAAGAAGAACTAAGTACAGGATATACCCTCATCGAGCTCAATTAAAGAAGGGGAATCTTTCAAGAGGAATCCTTTTTAATAGTACTATTTAATATATAGATGATGCTGCTCAATTTAATTATTGGAATACAGTGGAAACTTTACCACTTTATTTATATTGACGACTGGACATTTTTTTAGATAAGAACAAAAGAGAGTCGGGGACCTTAATACAAAGGACCTGAGTCCCAAGTCGGGGCATTGGTGTTCCGAATCGAAAAATATGGAATGCTGGCAATGCGTATAGGAAAAGGAGAAACAGCAGAAGGAACTGAGGTACCCATCCTGGGAATCATTAAGACTTTTAAAGTGAAAGAACGTTACGTTTATTTAGGAATGCTGGTAATAAAGTCAATGAAGCAGGATGAGATTAAAGAAGTAATTGACGGAAAATAACATGGAAAAACAAGTGTAATATTAGAAACTGAACACAATAGCAGAAACTTATCAAGGAATACTGTTCCCGTTTCTGAGATGTTCAGAACCTTTCTTGAGAGTTTCTGAATATCTTAAAGGAAAGAAGGGGAGAGACGACTCATCAACATTGAAAATTGCTTAAACTATAAACCAGAGTCATGAAATGCTGATTACAGCAGCAAAAAGTTAAAGAAGAATTTATAGGGTGACAAATGAAGAAGCATTGAATTCTGAAATGATTAAAAGACGACAAGAAAAATTCTACCATTTCTGTGAAAAAAATGGAGGAATTGCATCAATTATTTACATAAGATTTTTTGGTAGTCGTCGTTGGATACCGGGTGACAGCAAGTCTTCTTTAATCCTCGGGAATCTCCTCCTGGCTTTCACAAATCCAAGTTGAGCCGTGGCCAGTGTCTGTCACCTCAATACCGGGTCATAAAGTTATGGTTGAAATCGTTTGACTCTTGGGGATCTTGTACTTCACGCTAGGCATACAATATTCAATATAGAGAATACGTGTTTCTCTGGTCCAGCATTTTATAGATTCTTGATTCTGTATTAGTAAGGTAGTATGAGGATGATAGTCGTCGCAATGCATCAGTATCACTCCATTCCTCAGAGATTCAGATCTTCAACTCATCTAACCTCTTTGCAAGTGTTTTCGGAACCATCCTTTCACTGGTATTTCCAAGAGCCTTTTCACTTCTCATAACATGGAATCAGCAAACCGAACTCTGAATCCGATTGAAACAGTTGGTGTTCACACCGTACTAATGCACCCAGAAAAGACATAAACCTGTTTCCTTAATCCCTTTGCTAAACAGCACGCTTGACTGGTCTTTCATAGCTTGGTCTCACCACAATAATGAGTAAATAGTGATGTAGTTTGGGGTTTCTAACCTTGACTGGTAGTAAAAGAGATTGCTAACTCTGATTTCTGACCAGGAGTGGAGTCCCGTAAGGTAGATTAGTCCAGTTCAGGGACATTTTTTCCTGCTGCTGGCACATGGTAACCCTGTACAACCTGTTGCATGTTACTAGGAGAGGAGATGGGTATAGGTTGAAGTGGAAATAAACTGAAACAGTCCCGATTATTTTTCATCTACTCATTCAATATCAGACTCAACTTGTGGTCCACTGGGATAGCTATATTGGCTATGTGGTGCAGTTTTCTTTTCTTTGTTTATTACAACTACGCCTGGTCTTCTGGCTTTTATTATGGGATCTGACTGGATGTTGAAGTCCCAAGGAAACATTCCTGCTTTGTGTTTATACCATTTGTTCGCATGGCCGAACCAAATGCGCTTGCACGAGCGAATAACCGTCTCACTCAATCATGTCTGTGTTTATATTAATTCCTTCTGGGCTAGTTCACTGCATTCTCTTATGTCTCTTTCTTAACGAAGAAAAAAACATTGGCTATTTTTCTGTGTTTTGTCGATATTCGTCATCGTGTTTTTGGTTCATATGTTTTCTATTTGGGGGCTGTTATTACTAGTTATTCATCCTTTTTCTCTTGCTATCAGGAGGAAAACAAACGAAGTTGTAATGTAACGAATAGATGAAGGATTCCATAAATAAGCGCACAAAATAAATCCTAAGAAATTCTTACAAGTTTCCTCCGCTATTCAAATATAAAGCAACATATCACCATTAATTTAGACGGAATGACGGTGTTTGTACATTAAGCTCAGTTGTTGGTTGTTCAGGTGGTAGGAAGTTCAGGAGACTGGTACGTAGGAGGAAGATGGAGAAGATACGTGGTTCCCTAATATAAAACAGATTTTTGATTCGTGCCTTTTTTCGTAAAAGCGAAAAAGTGACTTCAAGCTTACTTCCAAAAAGCAAGGATCTCTGTACTAATACTCCTTGGTAAGTACCAATGTCATGGTAGCTACTTTCGCTACTAATCAGAACATAAATAACTGGAAAAGTGGAATAAACGTTCAACAAAGATAATGATAACTAGAGAAAATGCAACAGTAAGCATGTGTCCAGCGAGCAGATTAACAAGGGAGATAACCTATTTGCAACATGTCCGATACGAAAAGTGCCTGTCAAAGCTAAGCACTCTTCTACCGATCCAAGTTCTCGATTTATTCGTGAGAAATCCAGATCATTTAAAAGCGTAGCCTCCAGATATTTTTAGCACAGACATTTGCGAGAGAAGAAACGAGATCGGTGATGATATTTCGAATGGCGCTGAGGGCAATATTCAAATGAGTTTTGGAGATTGTGGCGGGATCTTGAAGTTACTTGATTGATGGAAGATTGTTGATTAATATCGGTTACTGAACTGTAATGGTGTGTTTATTCATAGCGTAAAATTCACCCATTTCATATGGGCAACGGTTGAGACGACGATTGGAGATTGTCAAGAATGTCGGACAATGCACGTAATCATTCTGACAAGACGATTTTTTTTTAAAGAGTTCTTCTCTTAGACGGGGTTATTTGGTTCAGCTGGACTATTTTCTTCGTCTTTATTTTTCAGTTCTTCGTTCATCCACGTTTCGGCCACGCGCCTTGTGCTTTCAGTTTAAACTGATAAATGTGAAGCATGTTTATTTCTCCTACTGTGCATGTGACATCTGTTTCTTGTCTCTCTGTGTTTAGGGGATTATCTCCTCCTGATTTAGATGCCTATCTGTTCTTGGAGTTGTTCCCTTTCGATCAGGTGATTTCCTCTTCTTGGGTGACTCCCATAGATATAATACCTAAGGCACAGGAACGTAGTAACTAGACGTAACGAGCATCGTATGAGGGGTAAGGATTACCAGAACTAACAGAACCAAAGGGAGGCCGATGGTTAAACGACCGAAACGTAGTGAAAAGGAGAACTACAAAGACTAGGTTGTCCGACGTAACCACAAACAATGATTAAGACTTTCAAAACGATGCAAACTACAGCGTTGTAGCGATCTGTCTATCAACCATTGCACCACATTTTGGAGGTGCAGGGTGGTAGAACGGTTCTCAGTACGGAAAACGGACCAAGTTCGAATCTGGGGTTGCCGATGCTTTCATCCATTTCTCTCTCTGCGCTAATAATATAGTCATGAAGTTGTATTCATAATGAAAGTGCTCAATATTTACAAAAACATAAATAGACTAATTGACCCTCGTCAAGGCTCGACAATGTAAATGAAGATTTTTGCGGCTATCACTTACAGCTGATACCTGAGGGAAAATGGTGTACACAAGTGTTCACTTACTCACAGTCTTAAATCATCGTGACATGTCAGTGACGGTACATTTTTCAGTAATGATAGGATATACCGCCACAAAAGAGGTTCATATCTTTCCCAATGATACCCATATGAATTGGACTTATGTAACCTCAGCTGAAGTTATAACATAGCTATCAATTTCCTGTGGTGATAACCATTGTGCTACTCTTTCTCTCTCTCTCTCTCTCTCTCTCTCTCTCTCTCTCTCTCTCTCTCTCTCATATATATGTGTGTATATATTTCAACTACAGTGTCTGTTAGTCTGTTTGTGAACAGTTCATATAAGTTAGATTATAATGTAATAGAATGATTGTTGCCGAGGTTGCCGTCATCTTCTTTGTGGACTAGAATTATAATTCCTTGACAGAAGTTTTAATGTTCTTTTCTTTCTCCTTTACACAGTGTAAATAACTGTACTAATCCTCTGTAAAAGATCTCACCTGCATCTTCTAGAAAGTCTGTCGTTATGCCATCCTTTCCTGGAGCTTTTCCAGGTTTCATATTCTGAGATGCAAACGACTTCGTCTTATGTGATTGGTGATTCTGTCGATGAATTTACGATGAAAAAACTGTGATGTCTCCAACGACGAATTCCGACTGTGTCGTACAAAGTGGATTCTTTGGGCTTGGAAGAAGTGAACTCACGAGGGTACATGATCGGTAGAGTGGAAAGTCTGTACAACAATTAGTTAGTGGAAGGTACTTAAATTCCCCAAATTTTGAGTTGAACGTATATCTCTCCATTATCTCTCTTTTTTACCCGTTTCCATCCCACATTCTCTTGCTTCTCTTATGTTTTTCTTTTTTTCTTTCTTTTCTCAATTTTTTTCTTCTTTCTTTCTTCCCCTCCTTTTAATTCGTTTGCTTATGTCATCTTCTTTCCAGCTTCTTGACTCACCTGCAATCCTCTCTGTCTCCCTTTCTTTCTCGTTTTCATCCTAAATCTCCTGCATTTCTTTCTTCTAATTATCTTTCTTTGATTATTTCCTTCTCTCTGTTTACTTTAGTTCTCCTAGCTTTTTTTAAATTCTTTTCTTTTGTTCCTCGCGAATTCCATCGTTACAGCGTTATTTAGTCGTAATTTTTCTTTTATATTATTTTATTTTGGTCCTTCTTATGTTCATTCAATTGATTTTGATGTTGGTACATGTTCTGAGATGTTCTTCTTTTATATTTTCAAGTTGTGTTTTCTCTTTCTCCTTGTCTTTCTTTCGATCTTCTTCCATTATTCCTTCTTCTTTTTTCCTTTTTTTCTTTCTTCTATTCATTTATTCCTTCATTCATTTGATTTCATTTCTTTTTAAATATCATCCTTTAATTGCTTTTCCTCCGTCTTTTCCTTCTCTCTCTCTCTCTCTCTCTCTCTCTCTCTCTCTCTCTCTCTCTCTCTCTCTCTCTCTCTCTCTCAGTCCTTCTTTCCTCTTTGATCTTCAACTCGATCTGTCTGTTCGCCTTCTCTTTCACCCTTTCTGACAATCATTATCTCTCTCTCTTGTTCATCTCCATTCTGTATTCCTTATTTCATTCTTTCTCTCAAAACCGTGACCTCTTCCCTTCAATCGACGCCGGCCCCACGACGCCATGTTGCTTAATCTCTCTCTCTCTCTCTCTCTCTCTCTCTCTCTCTCTCTCTCTCTCTCTCTCTCTCTCTGCCAATTACTAATTCATAGTGCAGTTTGGAGAGCATTTATAGCCACCATGCTGCTTGCTTCCCTTGCACACGTCAATCTTCATTGCCAATTTATTAAACATTCAAGCGTCGAGTTCGCGCGAGATAGAAAGCGAGGGAAGCCCTGTGTCGTCTGTTTTGAATAACGAAGGCAAGAAGCGAAAGTAATATGTCCCCATGATAACGCAACACGGGGCTTCCGTACCCACCTCCCGTTGCTGTTTCACCCGATTCCAGACAGGGGCTATAAGTAGATATGAATTATATATTTGTGTTTGTTGGATCGGGACATTTCAACAATATGGTAGAAGTCAAAATGTGGACAGTTATTGGCAAAGGAAAGCGAGAGATATGGAGACGGGGAGATTGTGGGCGTTGGGAAATGACAGGAGTGATTGACAGGTTGCCATGTCAGCACTATGAACATGATTTCGTAAATTTACTCAGATAGCTAGAAAGGTACGAATAGATTAGGACTAACAGGTAAAAGCAAACTTGAATAGGTGTATAGAATCATATATATATATATATATATATATATATATAAGTGTGTGAGTGTAGTACCTCTCATGAGTAATTAAACCGCCATTTTGCTTCTAATTGCTTGGTTTGGAGCGCTGAAATAGAAATATTACGCAAGTAAAACCAAATCTTTGCAATCACCATTACAAAAGGCAGGTTTTTGGTTCTGCAATGCAATTTTCCTTAAAAATCAAAAAGTGACTTTTCTGTTTCTATCCTTCAAAAATCTTGTTCAGAATTGATCGAGGATATTCGAAAAGTGAACTTATATTGCTAAATGGAAGGGGAGCAAAACTAAGAGTTTTTTCTTTTTACTTTGATACCCCATCTTACGCAGAATTCATAAAGGCCCCCACTATCCCCGAAAACATATTTCTTGTATGATCAAGTACTCGTGAGCAATACTCTCTCCATCATTATGATGAAAAAAGATGTGCATAAGCCAAATTTTTCCATGCTCAACGTCCCCAATCTCTCTCTCTCTCTCTCTCTCTCTCTCTCTCACACACACACAAACGCACATATGCAAACACACACAGACGCACAGACACACACAAATTCACGTACACACGTACACGCATGTGTATGTTTACTAGTTGACTTGGCTGGAATTTCCAGGATCTATAAACGCATCATTGTTTATTTGATTTTAAATCCATCCCTCTATCTTGCCAGGCATTGTTGATTGAACAAACCCTTTGAATTCCAAGTATTTTTGGGGGGGAAATCTGTTATAAACTCAGAAAAGGCAAGAAATCACTTGCTCAATCATTGTCCCCGTTCTTCAGGTGTATTCGGACGAGAAGTAAATTTTTGTAAAATTCACCGCATTTTGCCTGATTAGCATGGGGAGTGGAGTAACTATTATCGGCACAGGAAATGGAAACAGCAGATCAACTTCGAATTTCGATTGGGGCTATTTACGCTAACTTCATTTTAATGCTTTTGTAGGAGACAACTCCCCCAAGTATGGATAAATAGCAGTGTAGTCGGGACTCTGCAGATAAGTATGACAGTCCATCTAATAGTTAACTACTTGGTATTTACTCTAGTGGGTCCAAAACCCGGGAAAAAGGTGAGAGGTTGAACCTTTGGCAAGAAAATCCATACTCTAAAACCCACTAGCAATACCGTATCGATATTTGCTGAGATTTTCGTCAGTTTAGCACAGAACTACGAGTGCGGTGGGCCACCAACACAGCTGCATTACAAACCACTGTTAGACAACAGCATATAGAGAATTTCACAAAATGCTAATATCAGTTTACCTTTATTTATTCTTTTTTTTTTTAGGGGTGATGTTTGAAGCGTATTCTCATCATGATTTTTTTTTTCTAACTTAATGTTTGTGACAGTTTTTTATATACACGAATTCTGCGACGGAGAGACTAATTTGGAATCCAATTCATATATTTATCCAAGTCGGCTTATATACATATATATATATATATATATATATATATATATATATATATATATATATATATATATATATATATATATATTCAGGTGATTGATTCGGTTTATTCTAGATTGTAGGATCTTCCTCTTATTCTATTTTTTCTTTTTTTTTTCTATTTTTGTTTTTCTTTGTTTAGTAGTTGGTCATCGCTTGTGATGATTTTTTTCTGTTTTAGTGGTGATACTTTACTTGTTGGTAGTTATAAATTGACAGGGTTTAGTGTAGGCATTTTCTTTATCAGTATGTTATTAAACCATCAGCTCTTTGTGGTATTTTCCCTCTCTGAAAGTAATTTATTCTCACTTAAATCTGCTTCACAGGGTTAAGGTTCACTTTTACCTGACATCAGCTGTTAATTCAATTATCCTGAATTTGGTCTGTTTCCACCTGTCTAAGATAATTACGGTGATTGGGTTGTTCTTTAAAGGATCTGGAGGTATGGAATCATAAAAATGTTAATAGTAATAACGAGGAAAACAAGATAGATATGGTGGTTAATTTTGTATATACCTGTATGTGGGGCGTTAAATTATGTTTTCAATAGAAATTTTGAGCATTGCCAGTATTTATCACTACTACATTTTTTTTCTGTTTAATAACTGATTTTTTTTTTTTTTTGTTCCATTGGCAAAAGTGAGGATTTCAAATTTCTCATTTTGGGGAGAGGGCATTTGCATTATATATATATATATATATATATATATATATATATATATATATATATATATATATATATGTATGTATATGTTCGTGTGTGTGTGTGTGTGTGTGTGTGTGTATTCATCCTTGTATAACTATCTCAATGTATTCAAATCTATGTAACTATCTCCGTTTGCTCAGATCGATATGTCTATCTCAGATTTATCATTATCTATCTATCTACGCTTCTCTGTCCCTTTTCTTATCTATGTCTGCTTGTTTACATGCCGATATAACCGAATCGATATTAGTATGCAGGCATGTCAATTGTGGGCGACAAGACGATAGTAACGAAGGGAGGGAGGCGTTCAATGGCGGCGAAGGAACGGTGTGTGTGCGGGGGGGTGAGTATGCCTCGACCACAAGGACAGCAAGGAATAGCAGTCGACGGAGAATATGTGTTGCTTTCGTAAATCATCTCCTTTTTCGTCGTCGTAGGACAAGCGTCGGAATTGGTTCTAAAAATTGAAATTCGCTTGTCTTTGTTGTTGTATCGGTTGTTATGGTAACGGGCGTTCGTCTGACGTCGGAGTCGACGACTTTGATGCCAAGTCGAACCTGGAAGAATCGATGACGATCATGCGAGATTGGTCAGGGTAGGGATGCAGCGGGGGAGATTGTAAATGGTTAGACGATGATAGAAAGAAAATGAAGGACGTAAACAAGGACTACATCTATATGCAAACTGCGACTGATAGTTATATGCATGACGATACATTTTATTATAACTAGGTATAATAAAATTATACATATATATATATATATATATATATATATATATATATATATATATATTTATATATATATGTGAGACTCGCCATCACCTCACAGTCAATGATTGAACAACCGTAGCATCAAAATTTGGAGTCATGTAAAGACAGATTCCATCAAAGAATGAATGTGGTCAAGATAGATTCTATTTATGACATCATTGGCATTTCCAACTGGAAAACGTCTAAAATAAAGTTTCAAAAATCATCTGGAAACATTCATGTTTCGTGGAATCTAGATGTTATTTCCCCTAGAAAATATTCAAAGTAGAGTAAAAAAAAAAAAGCATCTACAAAATTCTAAGAGGATCTAGATGCTAATAATAAACTCATCAAAATGAGGCCCCCAAAAGGTTAAAAAAAAAAAAAACAACTTTTTTTACAAAAGTAAAGATAACATTTCCAGAACAGATCTAGTGGAGTACTGACACCAAATTTCAAATCTACAAATAAAATGGTATGGTCAGGAGCCCAGGAACACACTAATGCACATAGAAAAACGGACATTTGGTTTCAATGTTTATAGATATTTTCCCTAAATATAGAGCGCTTTCGGCAATACCTCCAGCCATTTTCACAATAGGGCTAGACTTGTACTCTCCCATTTGATCGTAGAATTGTATTTTGTTTGATGATGTTTTATTATTTCATATATATATATATATATATATATATATATATATATATGTATGTATGTATGTATTTATGTATGTGTATATATATATATATATGTGTGTGTGTGTGTGCGTGTGTGTGCATGTGTGTGTGTGTGTGTGTGTGTGTGTCCTACCAGTCACAAATATACAAATAGTAACGGACTCAGATTATTTTGCATCCACCACTCGATAGACAGATAGATAGATAAATAGATGCTTCAAAGTGAAATTTGATTAGGATCTAGCACTCCTAATTAGTGCATAGTTGGCGAACCATCTCTGTTGGGCATATGTCCGAGGTTCGGTTCTGTCTGGCACAGCGCCAAGTGTCTGTGAGAGAAATGTAAATTATTACTATTTACTACGTTTTGGTCGGTACAGTGCAAAGTCAAATGTAGGGAAGGAAGATATTTTGCATGGATCATCCAAGTGGAAAAGGTCTTCCAGCTCGCCTTGAAAATTAGCATTTGGAATCTTGTCTTCTCTATGGCTCAGATACTACCCACAGGCACTAGTATGGAAAAAAGGCAAATACTTCAGCCATCAAGTAGGTCAATGTTTGTAGGTAATAAGTATATATTCTTTTCTGTTAATCCTTAAACACTAAAGTCATTGTCCGTCACTTTGTAATGTACATAACATGCAGCGTAATATTATTTGTCCACATCTAAGAGTGTGGGCCAGGTACGGTTTTCATATATTGCATACATTACTAAAAATGTCCTCTTGAAATGGTATGATTTATGCGTTGGTTACCTGAAGAAGATACTAATAAAATCGAAACTCAGTAATCGAAAATCTGACCAAAAAAAAAAAACAAACTAGTTATTCATAGAAGTATAAGATTGGACGAAAATTCGTTAATTTAACGTTAACCAAAGTAGATTGGAAAATATTACCCACTTTTTCACTTAGAATTAGTAAAAAATACATAACTGATTGTCTAAAAACATTGACCAACTTGATGGCCAAAGTATTTGTATTTTTCATACTACTGTCTACAGGAAGTGTTGAGTCAGTTATGGTGGGATTGAAATAGTCATAAACCCTTTGTTTTCATCACAGAATCAATGAGAAAAACACATTCAGAGAATAGAAGGGTAAAATCGTTCATATGAACCTTAAAAGGAATTTTTATAACATTTTAAAAGAGTCAACTAGAGCGTCACCGACCCTGCACTGGGAACATAGCTTTTGATCTGAATACCCCTCGTCTAACGACTGGACTACACTTTTCTGAGCGTGAGACTAATTAAGAATTTTTTGATTCGATTCAACAGACGACGTAATGAACATTGTCCGTTTCCCTTAATTAATTAATGCATAAAATCCATTGTACTATTCTTGTCGAAATTCATATAATTCACACCACATACACTAGCTCACACATACACACAGCTTGGTGTGTGCATGAGTCCTATTGTATAGTAATGTAATCTTTCGTTTCTTATTTGTCCGTTTTGTTATATTGGCATGTTTAATTTGGACGCTATTGACACACGGATATTATTTGGTACATTTGGTCGATTATATAATTATGCCTGGGTGTTTCTATTTTCAGGCCCATCCTACTATCAGAACACATACACACGCACTTGCATGCGCATGTGCGCGCGCGTGCGTCTGTGTGTGTGTACATACACCGATAAGTCAAAATATCATAACCAGTGACGTGTGGCAGCAAACATTTTGATCAGTGACATGTGACAGCAAGTTGGCTCTACAGAACCCAAACACGTACCTTGCAGCACTTGAATGACATGGTAATAACATTCTTACGCCAGATCCCAGATAAAACCTGTAGAAAACCAAACACTGTTATCATCTGGAACGAAAAAGAACAGACAAGAACACCTACAATAACATGGAAAATAATAAAGTTAGCTGCACCATACAAGAACATGATGGAAAAAAATTGCTTGCTCTAGAGGAAAAACTCACAATAATATCGTACTGAGAAAATGACAAACTCTTGAACAAAAGAAATGAGTTAATACCAATTTGAAGACCTCAAAACAAATATATGCTAAAAACACAAAAAAGGAACAATATACATGTATACATCAATGTATATGTATGCACAATAAATGTACATATATTCATACTAAACAAAAAACAACTCAAATATATAAACAGTCCCCCAATTAATTAATAGTAATAATCTAAAATTAACAATAAATAACCAAACAACCACTATATAAAAGATTAAATGTACAAATATATGAAATAATCAAAATATACATATACATACTCATTCATTAACCGAACCCCAAAGCTATAAGTAAATAACCCCAAAAGAAAAACATAGAAAATTACAACCACAAAATAAGCATTACGATATACCCTAATGGGAGAAAAACTAAACATACACACAAAATCAATAGAAAGTAAATGGATATAGAATATAACTGATAACAGACGAATAATAATAGTGTATATGAACTTGTGTACGTGCGTATATATTGGTGTACATATGTATGTGTGTATCTGTGGGTATGAGAATAAGCAACGAATCAGTTAAAAATCTAACTTTATAAAACAAGAAACACACTCATATAAATTTTTAAAAAAGAGAAAAAAGAGAGGCAAGGATAACATGAATCAAAATACAAAATGGATACCGACGGATAACGTAAGTATGATTTTTAACTATGAAATAACGTAGTAAATTCAAACTATCATATCCGAGTAAAATAGAGAAAAAATAATTACATCTTAACAGACACATAACGATCACAGACACAAACCATGACAACGAAAAGAAAACACGGACATAAAGATAGATAACATTAAAAAAACGGTGCAAATGGCATCATATCCAGACTTTCAGACCCATTTGATTGTCTAGACACAAAATATTGATGAAATGGAAAAAGAGTGAAAAAAAGAAAAATAGAAAGGAAAAATGAATATGTTTTCAAACTGTGGCCGGTCACAATAGCTATAGAATAAAATTTCACCTGACGAGTGTGGGCTACTTTCAACTGTTTGCAAGAAACTAGACGTGATATAGATTTTGATTGATGTAACTTATAATCTAGTATTATCATCATAATAGCCCAATCTACAGGGTTATTGGACACGATTGGCTACTTATAGAAATAGCAATAATATTTATCAAAAATATAGATATATACGTATATAACAGTCACACAAGCATACTTATATATATATTATATATATATATATATATATATATATATATATATATATATATATATATATATATATATATATACTCTCCGTCACTAAACAGAGAATATTCCGTGTTTAGTAAGAGAAATGATTGGCCCGTTTGATAGCATCCTTCCTGAAAAGGATTGACGCTGTGTTCAGTAGATTGGTTATCGTGCAGAGCGTCCAGTATTGACTTGAGGCGAATAATCACTCTAGGTTGGAGAGCGTTCGGAAGAGCAGATTCAACCTTCAAAAGCAAAGAAATCCTATTGGTCTTAAAAAGAAGGGTATAAAACCAATGTATCCTCCCTGTAGTCACCTATGGAGCTGAAACAAGAAACCTAACCAAGATAACGACCCTCAAACCATCCAACATGCTCAGGAAAGAATCATGCTTAACATCACATGGAGATATCAGAAGACAGCACGATATATCAAAGAAAAAACAGCTCGAGACATAGTATATCAGAGAAAAAGCAGGAATCAGAGGTATAAGAAAATCAATTAAAAAACTCAATGAGCCGGCTATGTTGCAAAGCATTTCAGACAGTTGGACATTACAACTCGCACTGTGGTTATCCAGAGATCATTTGCGAAACTCTGATCGGCTCAAAATAATATGGTGCGACGGACAAGACAGGTTAAAAAAATATTGGCTCTGCGACGCCCATGGTAGGAAGGTCTGGTGAATGATGAGGAAAATATATTTCCGAAAACAGACACTTGAAGGCTGCTGATAATGATAATCTGATTCTTTGTGTTAATTTTCGACGAAGCATTTTCACTTTCTATGCGATTATCTTGCGTGAATGAACCATCGATAAGATTTTTTTCAAAGTTTGATGGTGGGGCGGGTAACATATGACCTCGGAGAAAATCTCTTGAAACTCATTGGATCTTACAAGAGGTATCCACCGTAATATCAGTTCTTTGCGCCCTTTTGACTTGGGCCAGTGATTACGAGTTAGTTCTTCGCTTGGTGGATATACGAATATACCTTCCAGAATATGACTGATAATAATATATCTCAACACTGCTAAATATTAATGATACACGGAGTTTGTTCTGGAATACTCACACACACACACACACACACACACACATACATATATATATATATATATATATATATAGATAGATAGATAGAGAGAGAGAGAGAGAGAAAACTTGTCTGTTTGTATGTATGTGTGTACCCCGATTAAAAAATTTCGAACACCTGCAAAACTTCTGATTTTACCTTTTCTTGCAAAAAATCACTTTGGAACGTACCGTTTCTTATTAAAATTGAATTACTCTGCTCTTTTCACTATGCTTTTTAATTTTGTTTCTTTTGAGAAAAAACTGATCAATTATTTCATCTATCCAATTTTCTCATTTTTGTCAAATTTCATTTGCTGACTTTGAAAATATATTCAGCTTTTTTTTTTTTATTACAATTCGGTCTTAAAGATTTTGATTCAGCAGAAAGTGTACAGATCCATTTCTGACAATTTCTTCTACCTATAAATTCTTCAAATGCCTCATTTCTTCACACTTAAACGAGAAGCGGGAAAACTGAGAAATCCTACTCCCTGCAGCACCCTCGATTTTATTCTTTTGAGGATGTAAATGGATGCTCCGAAATATAGTTAATTTAAATTAAGACTTCATAATCCCCATGAAGATAGTAAGCAGTTGTGTCCGGCCAGAAAAAAGGAAAAGATTCTTTCACTTTATGGTTAGGATCATAGCTTCATGCCCATGAAAAAGAAACTGAAAGAAAGCTGGATATTCCATTGACCACCAATCACAGAAAGATCCACAAGAATCAAGGAAAAGGATCAGAAGAATTGGTCATTCTCTTCTATGAACCTTACTGAAAATGGCCAATTCATAGGTAGATCGCTTGGTGTTGCACCTGCAGAATGGCTCGATTTTTACTACTGAGCGTTTCAGAATGTTTGAAGTGACATTGATTAAAGTATTGTCCAGGCGCTTCTTCTAAAAGAGTGTTTACAACTGATACTGACTGAGGTTGACTGATTGGTGGATGAGCTTTGATTTATTTACGGTGGTCCAATTAAGCAGCTTGATTTCTCAAATAAGCGAAGGAAAATATTACAGATGCACTTGATTCATTTTTGTTTTTCAAGAAATGATGCGAGTAAACACATGCCTTAAGTGTCCACCAACTTGGATCAATAAAGAAAAAGAGCACAAGGAAATATATATATATATATATATATATATATATATATATATATATATATATATATATATGAGTGAACAGGCTGAGATAGATAGATAAATAGATTGATAGATAGATAGATAGATAGATAGATAGCCGAAGCAATACTTAATCATCCTCTATTTAGAAAAAAATGCATTCATCAAAAATCTATATATTGAACAGTTCTCTGTTTATTTCTGTGTCTATAACTCATAATAAAAGTATCAAAGGATATATTGGGCCGGTAAAAAAAACTATTCTAACCATTATTTGAACCAATGGATTCTTTCATGTGGACAAATTAGGTCATTTTATAATAAAAAATTCAAATGAAATTGATAACGCATTACCATTTATTTACACTAACAACGGTACTTATAAGCTATTAAGCATTGAAGTAAGTGAGAGAATGTGAATTAACTGCGCGAACTCCTTAAAATCATGGGCAGACATTTAAACAAATACCAATACGACATTTAGTGTATATATATATATATATATATATATATATATATATATATATATATATATATATATATAGTTTCTTTTCTTTACAAAAATCATCTCGTAGAAATTCAAATTAATCCGAGAATCTTTTCACGAGTAATAACTAGTTAAATAAACAAAAGTAGATTTCACAGCACATCAACCATTTTGCTTTCTTGCGATTGATACTTTTTACTTTCATTTCCCACCCTGACCGGCGCTTCTGCCCTGTCCGAGTCGCCTGAACGTTTTCCATTGACAGGCAGCATCCGTCGGATCGGTAAAGCCATGGAGACATGTGTAAATCTCGCAGTCCCGACATGTCCACTGCGTACGACGAAGTAATCTGATAATTATTGTCGTAATTAGTGGTTGGATCTTTTCAAAGATGGCCGGACTGTGATGGGTCGGAAAGCGCTGGAGGCTGAAGAAAAACGCGGGAAAACCATGACTCCGTGTTGGGAGATTAGGTACCATTTTTTTTTATATATATATTTCTTCTTTTGTTTATTTTACTCCGCTTTTCTTTATTTATTAGTTCGTTTTTTGTTTCTAATCAATGCAGTTTTTTTTGTTTGTTTACAAGCTTTTCCTGAACATCTACAAGGATGGAGAAAGGACTGTTTACGCTCGACAGTGCCAGAAAGAGAGAAAGGATCTGGATAAATGGGGAGCAAAGAGAGAGAGAGAAGTCAGGATCAGATATTGCGTATCGTGTCAGATAGTGTATGTTGTGCCTAAATGTGTGAGCGGATGGGTGTGGACATGAACGTATTGTCAGTGATTTGTGACTGAAATTATAGACGAGAAACAGAATACTTATTTACAAAGATAAATCCGGCACAAGGCCAAAGTAGTGGGTCACTCGATGGAGATTGAACTCACTACAATAAAGGATTGTCTGCGAAACAAAAGCATAAAAGTATTTTCCACTCAACTTGGCTTATTCTGCCCTAAACTTGAAATTATTTAGTTCCTTACAGAGATCGAGTGTACTACATTAAGGATAAGTTTGTGGATCTACATGCAATAGTAAGCACCTTATTAAAATAGTAATCAATCATTGTACTCAGATCTTTACAGTGATAGATTCCCTCTGCCAACGAAGCTATATTAATTCAGTTGCATATTTTCGTCCGTCTGTCTCTCTGTTTGCCTTTCCGTCTGTCTGTCAACAAGGTTTCTCCAAATTCTCCGAAAATATTCAATGAATTCCAATAGAATTCTGTGAAAGGGTGAGCAAAGGGATAAGGAAGAGTTGCTCAAATTCGAGCAGATCCAGGAATTATCTCCTGATTGAGAGACATCTCTTCATTTTTTCATACATTAGTGTATACGCTCATGATTGCCAGCACAATGAATCCAAAAGTTCTCAATGGATTTCAATGTAATTCCCTGTGAGAATGGACAATAGACTAGAAAAAAATGTCACATTTTGGGAAGGTTCCATGCTTGATTACCTCCAGAAAACATGGTGACGCTAAAAGTTCTAGTTTTAAGTAACATTTGCGATCTGGTATGCGAAAAGATCGAATTTACAATCGCACTCGAGAAGGTACCATAAAAAGTGTCTTGGAACGCCAAACTGCTGACCACTACACTATTCACATATTTTAAAGGTTGATGGGAAAATGTCCTGGGCAGTTATCATCCGCTTCATGAGAGATCGCTTTGTACCACTTTGCTTCTACGGAAGACCTCAAGCCGTCATAGCTTCGGGCTGTACCTGTGAACGTCTATGCTTCTTTTCTTTCGCTCATCTGTCAGCATGAATTGCCCTACGGAATCAGTAAAGCCTAATAGAGCTCGTTAGGGTGCAACGCTTTGCATAAAACTTGCAGACAAAGATAAGATTGGGACTGGAAGCTGGAAACACTAAAAAGAATCCCGATGAAAACTAATAGTAAATGATGTTCCACCTTGTGCTCTTTCGGTTATGTTGTTCCATAAAGTTGATACTGAATAGTATGGAAACTTATTAAACAACCTTAGGAATAAAAAAAAATATACTCTAAGGCTCCCATAGCAAGACAAACCACCTTGTACAAGCGAGAATGGTTTCATACGAATACTCAACTATCGGAGAGGGAAGGAAAATCTGTATTTTAAGACAGAATATTTTATTTGCGTAAATTCATAGCATTATTATACAGTCATGATTTTCTTTTCTCCTTTACAATCTATGACCTTTCGCATACATAGAAAAAATTGTATTCCATCACAAAAAAAGCGATCCAGATTTTGATTTGATTTTGAATCGTATGAGAAAATCCAAGTGACAGTCCGGAGCAGAAAGGTCTCAAAAATACGCCAGGGGTGGATGAACATCTTATTTTCGATATATAATCGTTCATGTGTTGCGTTTGCACGACAGGGATAGACGTTGTCATGCTGCAAAATCACTGGTCGACATTCGTACACAGACAAGGATCTTTTCTTTTCAAATGAGTCATTTAAATTAATGAATTGCCTGCTATAGCATTGAGGTTTTAGTAATTCAAGGGAAAAAAGATTCCTTGTAAACCCCACTTGAAACATTGAAAAGTTTCGAACCTGTAAATTCCGTTAAGGTTTACATACTGAAGTCAGCTCTGGATAATGCCAGGTTCATTTTCCTCTCTTCTTAACTTTCATGAGCCTTGTGAATGATGCGCTACAATTGACTGATTGTACAAGCAATGAAAGGCTGAGAAAACTTTGTGGACATTCTCAAAATTTCCATTACATAGAGCTAAAGATGTTGATAACAACTTTAGATGAACCTTATATATAGATATATGTAGATGTGTGTGTGTGTGTGTGTGTAGAGATGCTGAAACAGACACACACACACACACATATATATATATATATATATATATGCAGAGAAAGATGTCTATATATATATATATATATATATATATATATAGAGAGAGAGAGAGAGAGAGTGGGGATTGGGTTATGTGGAACTCATTTTTCTACTTTTTTAGTTATCGCTCAAGCGAATAGAGCTTTGCAAATGTGAAAGCATATAACGGACTTCTTTAAGATTTTACAGAATATCCTACAAGGAACTTTAGCATAGACTTAATATCCATGTCTACAGCGTCTTTTTAAGTTAAATGTACGCAGTCTTGTTTCATGCTGTAAAGATCAACTGTACCAGGGTTGCTTTGAGTGTTTGATGAAGTGTGTTTTCTTCTCTTTCAGACAAGATCGAACCCTATTGTTCTTCGGACTATCCTCATCTTGGTTGTTTTCCATACAAGAGAAAACAACCAAGATAAAGATAGTCCGAACAATAATAGTGATAATAATAATACCTCATCTCAAAAATTCAGAGAAACATTTAGATAGAACCCCTTCCAATTTTCAATACGATATCAAGTATTATTCAAAGGAGACAGACAGTACTGCAAAACCAGGAAAGTTCGTTTATATTTTGCTGCTAGATGGCATTAAGAGCGTTTATTTTTAACGAACTTCATTTAAAGGATAGCCTAATTGTTGTTATTGCTGTAATATCATCGTGCATGCTCTTTCACTTGCGTAATTGTCAGAATAGGCGTGCTTTTACTTATTGATTCTAACGTTGAGGATGAATAAAAATAAGTTTTCAACATACTGCGTTTATCAAATTTTCAATTAAGATATAAATGTGTACAACAAGACGAGTCCTGTTCATAGAAAAGATACTGAAAATCATCGAACGTGTTAAAAATGGTTTGCAATGTTTCGTATTGGATATTTCTTACTGAAAGATGCTTCACAGCTGAGGTTCATAGCAATCAAATGAAGATATAACTTCTTAACGATCAATGTTATACGACGGCTTGAGATAGTTAACGCATTCAAAATATCCAAATCAAGCATTGGAAATCATTTGCACCAGTTTGGTTACATTAACCTCATTGATGCGTGATTTACACATATGTTGATCGAAGAAGAAAAGATCGTATTTCTGTGTGCAATTCTTGAACGCATTGAAAATGTTCTTTTCATGAATCTAATTGTAACGGGCGATGATGAACGAATATTTGTAACAGCGTCGAAACGAGAGGGAAATTTAGGCAAACAAAATCACCAAAAACTCTATCAAAGGCTGGTCCGTGCCCAAATAATGTGATGCTAAATATATGATAGGATTGGAGAATCAAATGAATCATTCGAACAAGTACGGCTCCAAAATTAGACCAGCTGAAGGCAGCAACCAACTAAAGGCATCCGTCCAGAATTAATGAGGAGATAAGGCGTTCTATTCCATGAAGATTATGCGAAGCATTTTTAGTAACCAAGAAAAAGTTATTTGTCTGAGAAGATTTCACTCTTCTACCACAATCACCGGATTGTGCATGTTAGCGTTATCATTTATTCTTCCATTAAGAATTCTCTGCATGAAAAAATATTTGACACCTTGGAGGACTGCCTAGAGCAATTTTTTGCAGAGATCGTGGAAAAATTCTAGGATAATAGAATTATCAAATACGTAGGTAAGTGGTAGAAAATATCAGAGCAAAGTAGTCAATATATTGTCCCATAAAGGTGATACTGGATAGTAAAAAGAGCAGCAGTGTCCGAAAAAAAGAACTAGATACTCTGGTGTTTCCATACCTAGACAAACCACCTCATCCAAGAAAGAAACTTCAGAATGATAGTCGTAAACGGGGAGGAAATGATTTACCAGATTGTTCCCGTAGCAGTGCCAGTGGACTACATTTTGAAGTCTAAGGAAAGTGATAAATTGAAAACAAAAACTAGGACCTCGTTCGGGAACTGAAAACATGTGGAACATGAGTTGTGCTTATAGTTGACAGCGCTATTGGTGCCGTACGAATACACCAGAATCAAGATTGGATTAATTGAAGATTCGAGAGAGAATTAAAACTGTTCAAACAATAGCATTGATGATGTATTCAAGGTTACTTATAAATGTATTGAAAATTTGAGGATACTTGTTGTCACCTAATTTCCAACTATGTCCTTCAGACATCTGATGTGAGCATGCAAATCCATTAATAATAATAATAATAATAATAATAATAATAATAATAATAATAATAATAAAAAGTACATGCAAACAAACAGTGAGGACGTAATAAAGAGTGCCCTAAGCAGCGCGATGAACGACAAAAAAGTAGAAAATGGTGGAGCACCACTGCAAACAGGGAAAAAATGGGAACAAAAGAAACTATCGGATAATTTAAAAGACTGATACAAGATATGGCAGACGAGAGATCATGGGCATGGTTACGTAAAGGAAACCTGAAGAGAGAAACAAAATCGTTCATCATGGCAGCTCGAAACAAATGCAACAGAAGAAACCATATCAAAACAAAAATCGACAGAACATTGACAAACACCGATTAGACGAGACCCTAAAACACATCACTAGTGAATGTAGATAACGAGCCAGGAAGGAATAGAAACACAGACAAGATAGAGAATCAACAATGATTTGCTGGGAACTGAGTAAACGAATGGGATTTAAACATGCGGAAAAGTGGTACCAGCACAAATTATAGACAGTCCTGGAGAATGGAAACCACAAAAAGTGTCCTGTGACAGCGGAGACTAACCAAAGAGACAAGACTAAAGAGATACAGACAATGGACTGCCTAATACACACCGATTCGCACATTCAGAAACAACGAGGGAATGTTTTACCACGATTCGAACAGAGGAAGAAGACAAAACATAAAGTCGGATTCCACAGAGATAAAAAACTGCAGGAAGAGCAAATGGGAACACCTGAGAAGATACAAGCTAGCCCAGGAATCGTTAGAGAACATGAAAAGAGAACTCTAAGAAATTAACAATGGAGAACCAATAGTATTGAACGAAACTGCACTGAAACATGAACTTAAAAAATGGCCAACTACAGAGCACCAGGACTTGATGGGATCCTTGAATATTGATTTAAGAAATTCATCACACGACGTAACAGGCTCACTTACCAACTCCAAAGTTGCCTAAATGAAAGCTATGAACCAGAATGGATGACCTGAGGCAGAACCACCCTCATCCAAAAGGAGCCTAAAAGGGAGGGGCTGGCAAGCAATTACAGACCAATCACGTGCTTACCATTCATGTGGAAAATCCTGACCGGACAAATAGCTGAGAGAATATGTATATCCATGGACAGAAGAACGGAGAAGATGCAGGAGAGGAACCAAATGGGCAAATAACTTGCGCTAAATCGATCAGATGATCTTAAAAGAAGTAAGAAAAACGAGGATATTCAAGATCTGTGAATCGGCGGTGAGATTCATAGCCAACTCTGGAAAGTGGACCTGACAGCTACTGGAGAAAATTTAGCAGAGGTGAGTATAAACAGGGGAATCTTCCAGGGAGACTGACTGTCCCAGCTATTGTTTGTTCTATGATACCACTCAGCAAAAAATGTACATGGACGACATAAAACTATTTGCAAAAAACAGGGGTGGGGCTCGACAATCTGTTCAACAAAGTGAAGGAATACAGTGATGACATTGGGATGGAGTTTTGAATAGAAAAATGTTCACTAATGGTAATGCACAAAGGAAGGGTTGCAGCAGCAGAGGAAGTCAAACTCCCGACCTGCAAGAAGATTAGAGCACTGACCACACAAGACCAATACAAATACCTGAGTGTTTTTCAATGTGACACGATAAAACGAGAAGAAATGAAGGAGAAAATAAGAAGAGAGTGCCTTAGGAGGATGAGGAAAATATTTAAGACCAAACTAAACAGCAGGAACCTTATAAAAGGAATGAACTAATGGGTCATATTGGTAGTAAAATACACAGGAAAATTCCTTGAATGAACCAAGGAAGAAGACCAGCCAATGGAGCAACGAACAAGGAAACTTATGACAATGCACAATGTCATACACCCCAGAGATGACATAGATAGACAGTGCGTGAAGAGAAAAGAAGACGCAGAGGACTCATCAGCATAGAGGACTGTGTCCAGACGGGCAAAAGCAGGTCTACAAAAGTATGTGCAAGCAAACAGTGAAGACGACATAAAGAGTGCCCAAAGCAGCGCGACGAGCAATAAAAAGTAGAAAACAACGGAGGGAGAGATATAAAAGACACTCATACGCACACACACAAATGGCAGTGGTGTTACAAACTACAGCACTGCTGCGACAGGTGAGGGAGAGATGAGAGGAGGGCTGAAAACCTGAGGAGACTTACTATCACTCAGCCTTAAGTGAGAACCATCAGGCAACTAGATTGAAAATGTGAACCACGGCACTGCTGTGAACTGTGAGATTGTGGAGAGGAGGGCTGGAGACTTGAGGAGACTTGCTGTCACTCAACTTCCAGCGGTAACCACCGGGTAACTGGTGAGATGATAATAATAATAATAATAATAATAATAATAATAATAATAATAATAATAATAATAATAATAATGATAATAATAATAATAATAACGGAGAAGAAAGAGATATAGAAAGGGAAGAAATGGTTCCACCTGACCTCCTACCATCTATCACTCAGGTATATAGTGAAAGCCAATGAAGATATTAACGATGATAATAATTCTGAGGGAGACGAAGAGGGATATAGAGGAGAGAGGTTGAGGAGAGGAAGGAGAGAAAATCATTGGAGATGAAAGAGAGAGAAAAGGAAAGAAAATTGGTGGAAAGAGAAGATTGAAGAGATGATAGGTGTAGAAGAGAGAAAGGGTGGTGAAAGGGTGGTGGAGTGAAGGGTGGGTTAGAGGATGAATTGGGTGGTGGAGAAAAAAGCGAGTCGGAGGCATAATATGGTGGTGTAGGTGGAGGAAGACAAGGGCAAACTTAATACGGGGAGGAAAAAAGGGGGATACGGTTAAACAAGGAGAGACGGAGATAGATGAGTGAGGGGTAGGGAAGATTTCGTGTCCCTCAGCCAACTGAAAAATCCGTCAGTGAATATCGGGCTGAATGGCGATTGCGATATCAAAAACTACTATCATAGTAAGAGTCACGATGATAATGATCTTGTTGCCACTCAATTCTGACATTTTCGAAAGAGATGGTTTTTCAGGTGACATTGGTACTCGGGAGCATTAAAACACCGCGTGAATCTTGAATCTCCTAACAATCAAGGTGAAGTCGGCTATCATCCCTTTACGCTATAGAATCTGTCGCTAAGATAACAAACAGAAAAGGTTAAGGGACGGTATGTAAACATTTCCAACGCTTAACAAAGCGTACGGCGAAGACAGAACTCGCTAGCAACAGCTCAGAATTCCGAGAACCCTTTTTAACAGCTACCGCCCACGTGAACCCTAAACTGTAGATGCCGGTGCATCAGACGGACTTTTGATTAGAATAGAATCATGTAAATATTATCCTGCATCCTGAAAGCATCTATCGAAGACTGCTATAGACAGTTAAGGGGCTTGGGTGAGTTGCAATGAGCGATAGTCCTCGATACAACCTTATAAACCATTGGTCTTACAGTCCACCATATATGATAAATATATGCTTAATTTACTTCAGTCTTGTACAAGTCTTGCCACGTGAGTCAGGCGCTAAAGTAGGATGGAACTTGTAAAAAACAACTTTCAATACTAGATCTGCAAACTGAAAACCATGCAACGTGCACACGAAAGAATTATGCTGGGCCTCACACGGAGAGACCACAAGATAGCTCAGTACATCTGGGAAAAGACAATAGTCAGAGAAATCATTGAATCCATTAAGAAAAACTCAAATAGCTGTGAGCTGGCCATGTTGCAAGAATGGCGGACAACCAATGGACATCGCGACTCACGACATGGGTCCCCCGAGATCACATGCGCAACCGAGGCCGACAAAGTATTAGATGGAGAGACGAACTAGACAAATTCAGAAAGTACCGGCTCCGCGACGCCCATGGTAGAGGAGTGTGACAAATCCTGGGGATGGTGTATGTCCAATGACGGACGTTGAAAGAATGATGATCATGATGATCATGATGATGATGATGTTGAAACTATGTAAATACTTGATTTTGTCTGGAAGAAAACCACAGGATAGGACATCTTTTGGTAATGGAAGGTACTAACAACTGCTTCCAATACAGACATGCTGAGTATTCGATTTGTGCCTTTGTTAAAGTTCACAGTATAGATATTTGCTAATTTTAGTTCAATTTGGCAGGAGGCCAAAATAACAGGATGACGAGTGAAGATGGAACTTACTACGAAGGGAAGGGCTGCCATACAAATGTGCTAAATGTTCGACTCGCACCACCATAAACATACCTTGTAGAGATGCTGCTAATTTTAGCTTAGTCTGACCCAAACAGTGGGCATCCAATAAGATGTCGACTGACAAGCAATAGTTTAATGCTAATAAATGGACTGTTTCCTTGAAATAATCACTAAATTTACCGGTCATTCTGAATACATCGAAAACCGGTCGCACGGTTCTGATACAAATTGGCTACCGATCCATGAACTTTATTGCATATGCGTGAGCAGTTAGTCTCCTTTGGGGTTATTCAGTCGGTGTTGAGAAGTTGTTAAACGAGATTGTGTACTATTGGATTTTTGCATTCACAATGACCAAGCGGATCGATTCTTCACGTCTAAGCAGGTTTTTTTTAGAGAAAACATGGCATCATCCAGCCAAGTCAGCAGCCTATAATCCAGATTTGACTCCCTGCAACTTCTTTTCTTTCTTTTTTCTTCAAAGCTAATATCATAGTTGAAATTGAGCAAATTGTAGACCGTGGACGAATTTAACGAGGCTACGATGAGGCTGTTGATAGGAAGAAGACTATTCTGAAAAGTGGAAGAGATGCTGGTTTGTGGGGTACCAAGTGAGTACTATTAAAAGGACGAAGGCGCCATTGCCTTCTGTACGCTTCTTTTTTCTCTCGGTAATAATAAATGGTACGATAGTTCCAGACAAATTTCGTAGCTTGGAGTAGAGAAAGCCGACAATAATAGGCTGCTCAATGAAGTTTGAAATCACTGACCGGAAAATCCAGAAATACACACAATGTAAATATTTACCAAACTGAGAGGTGCTTAAATGCCCCAAGTCATAAGTGTTCCTACGGAGAGACATTAATAGAACACCAAATGCAGATTAAGTCTAACCTGCGGACCATCGATCTACAGAAGGCACCCAGATTAATTAACATGGTGTATGAATGGCTAGAGAGAGAAGACGAAATGTGAGAGGGAGAGAGGTGGGGGGGGGGGAGAAACGGAAAGATCTTATAAAAAAATCTAACGTACATACCCAATACCTAAGATGCTTGAAGAGTGCGTGTCTTATGCCTAAGAAGCTGCGTATACCTGCTAATATAGGAGCAATGTAGGCTTATACAGGCGAGGGTGCATGTGTGTTTGTGTGTGTATGAGTGTGTGTGTTTGTGTGTGTCGATAAATCCTAGAATATAAAACGATTGAGCAAAGACCAGGATTTTTCAGCATATCCAGTCACATGTCCAAATTAAACTGAAGCAACTAAAAATACGAATCATCAAACATTATCATAGACAATTGGAAGCAGGCCAAACGCCTTCAAATCCACTAATCAAAAAACATATACAGAGTAACTGCCCATTAAATAGCGCAAAAATATAATCCAGAAAATCTACTCTAACCTATGTTCATGCCTGAAAATTTTTATTCTTTCAAACATATTATTGAAGCTTCTTCGCAATTTCAAAATACTTGGTATTTGCTGTTCACGTGTTATGATAACTTGAGACGTTGTTACTTGAAATCAATGAACTTTTCAAAATTGTATCATTTGAAAGTGCTGTGTTGATAAAGCCAAAAGGCGAAACATGTTGATAAAATAAATTTAATTTAAATACAATTATTTCCCCTCATTGTCAACTTGATACATATATGTATGCAAATAAGTTTTTAGATTGCACAAATACCCTCTATTTGCAACCTTATTCTACTTTACACTGCCGAAATTAATAGCACAACTGGGAAAAAGGCCATAGCTCAGCTTAATCTAATAATAGTGGGGTTCCATACGGACTAATCTCAATCACTAAAGACTGGCCGGCCAAACTGGACTGTTATTAATCAATCTACACCAGGAGCCCAATCCAATATAAGGTGTAAATATTCGCAAGCTTAGTTTCACTATGGTCCAGAATACTGAGACACCCAACGGAGATCGAACTCCTTTCACTAATGAATGGTTCTTCACTACTATGTAGCTAACCACTACTCTGGGGCTAAGAGCTAAAGGTTCAATAGATGGATGAATCAGTTTAATCATGTGCACGTCTGCGTGCAAGAGATAGCAACGTGTTCATGATGCTTCCATCGACAACGCTTGTGTTCTACCCACCGCTCAGCGGCTTGATTTCAATTCATTAAATAATCAGCATTTATGAATCTTGTCACCGAGGCTTCTCCTATTATTCGGTCTCCACACCAGCACCGGTTCCATCTTTCTACGTTCATAATCTCTTCCCTCTAATCATTTCTCTCTTTTCTGGGAGATGTCATCCTATAATGAACAGAGTGAAGACCTGCAAATATATGAAAATGGGTCCAAACAAACAGCACAAATTCCGTGTTTATATCATGAATGATTATGGCCTTTCTGGTCAAATCAACTCATCTGAGCCACATCTGGCTCAAGATTAATTTTGAAGACAATGCTCTGTAGTCACTCAAATTAACTTCGGTGTAAATGACACTGTTTTTGTAATGAGTTGAATGACATTTCAAGTATTTTCTACTGCGCGTTAAACAATCAGACTTACACAAATTCAAATACAGAGATGTTTTCTTACCAAATTGTTACTGGATAAGTCCTTTTGCAAGCTAATACGGATTACAATAAAACTTGAAGATAACTAAATTTGGAACCCATTCCTCGAACTCTCGTGATCAGGAAGTAGTTTATTCCTAGATCCATGTGTTATTTATAAAACGAGGGAAACGGATGCTGATTTCGCTCATGTGTCGGCTACCCGCAGCGCAGTCACCCTGCGTCCCTTTTCTAGACCGCTGGCCTTGCCTTTTGAAGATCCTTCAGACATTTGTCTCGAAAATTCTTTATCTTAATACTAAACGTTCTCTCGGTCATTTTCATACGATACTTCATAAACTCTCGTGCATAATGCTAAATGCTTCCTTGCACAATAATTGCCAGTGAGATAATAGCCTTTTGTAACAAGAATAGGCACTTTATATCTTCTCTATACGCATCTCTTTTTGAATTGCTAGTAAACAGGCTTTGATGTGCTCATTCTTTTTACTGCTTAAACACTTGATAAATTATGGTAATATTGCTTTGAGACTTGACGTAAATGCTTATCCTTTTTCCCCCTTACTGGATACGTCACCAGTAACTATGCATACCATTTTTTCGTTGATAAATAATGAGTCACTACTTTTATTTCCTATGAACCTATTTCGAAAGTAGAACTTCATTAATTCTTTCTTTGGTGAATATTGAATACATTGTAATGTTGACTTGGAGTTTTTTCAGTGTCCTTTCTTTTACACTATGCATTTAAAACATGCTGTATCTTGAAT
>OY735210.1:7684595-7727095 GCA_963457665.1 Thysanoteuthis rhombus | reverse complement strand
TTTTTTAAACATCCTTAACTTACAATGCATTTTGACAAGTAAAACTAGTGAGTTATTAAACAAAGCATTTCTTGTGCCTGAGCATTGATTTTCTCAAATAGGACTAATTTTAGAGAAAAAATTAAATTGATTTCTCAAGAGATTTACTTTTTTACAATTTGAACATACTTCAGTTCTGTTTGTTATTTTATGAGACGTCAGAATTAAATCAGTGTATATCCTCATAAAGAGAAAATATTTCTAGAAATCATTTTCCACAAAGTAATCATTTCATAAATAAATTCAGTAATCAATGAATAAACACCGAAAATACTGTTTCATGAAATGTCATCAGTCAGTTGACTTTTAGTATATTTTTGAAATGTCATAGTATTTAGCACTGGACATTTTTTTCAACAAATGTAAACGCAAATTCCAAAAACAATTTACTCAGTTTCTCATGGTAAGAAATGATTTTTGTATCAGATTTTTATGGGTTAAACATTGAAATAAAACACAGATTAACTAAAACAGCAGAGGTAGACATCGTAACAGACGTGTTCACTCCCTACTCCACAGCGTAAGTAAGACGACTGACTGTAGCGGAGACAGTCTTCCTCCCGCCTTGATCAAAAGGAGTTAGGATCAACTTACCACGGCAGGTGGGTTTTTCATTGTTACACGTGTTATATATCTACTGAGGTTGAAGGACGCGGGAAAATTATGCCTGTCTCAAATGAAAATAATAATAATGAATCATGCGTTGTATTCAGTGCATTGAATTCCAAACTTACAATAAATTGGAAATCCTTCACTTTTATGCGTGATAACCTTTATAATTTTACTCAAGGTAAGCAGTATCAAAGTTGCTGTCCCAAACACAATTTCTCACATATATGTATAAATAGTAAAGTATATGTAAAACATGTACCATAATAACAAAGTATTGACAAATATTGGGAAATAAAGGATTGTAGTTACACGAAAAGATTTCAAGGAAGTGTTGTAATGTTTTGTGTTTAAAGCTGTAAAGCTTTCTAGACAATGTATCATTAGGCGAAAATTTTTCCTTTGTGCAGAGTTAATTTAACATCAATATCAACCCTTCTAGTCGATCCTATTCTCTTGTGTGTTTCTCTAGTTTTCAAATAGTCAAACAATTGTTAATTCGAAGTAGAGTATACATTTTCCAGAATGTACCTTGCATTTGTCTTTTTCTAATTTTTTGAGTACTGTCGACCATCATTAGTCATTCATGATATCAGTTTTGAAGTCCCAGGACTGCGTTTTCAATTTTCGACTGTATTTAACAAGCTACGTCATGTTCGTTTGTATTAAATCGTGGTTCTTTTTAATTTGTTTATGAACCTTTTATATTTTAAAGTTGATAACTGATATATATATATATATATATATATATATATATATATATATATATATATATATATATATATTGATGTGTTATTATGTCAAAGTACTCGGAAAATAGAAAAAGATAAATACGTGAGTTTTCAAGAAATTTTTACATTCCTTTGAACCGACTATAGAGGACATTGGCCGAAAACTGCAGAAACCTACAAGAAAAAATAAGTAGATAGATATTCCTTTAAGAGGAGACTACACACAAATGAACTAATCACACGCACTTACGTGTACGCGCACAAACATATACTGATCATTTTGTGAAGAAGGCACGCATGGCAAATTGGCAAGGTGGACACACACATACGAATATACTCTGGTCCTTCAAGTAGAAAACACACATAGACAGACAAACGTATTGGTTCCACACATACGCACTTGAACATAACCGCACGGGCACACACACGTTCACATACAAAAAAGAGAAAAAACACTCATAAACGGACTAACATACTAATTGCTGGACACACACTGACCCTTCAAAAAGACAAACACACTGGGGCAAACAGGCAAACGTGTCACTCACATACACATGCATACGTGCACAGGAAAATCAACACAAACACACACACAAAAGAAAAAATAAAACACAGAGAGACAAAAAAGCATATTAATCACAAACACACACTCCATCTAAAACAGACCTGATCAAGAATCAAATCAGAGATCATGTATCGATCCTCACTACCTAAAGGCTGAAGCACAGACGTGTCATCTACTCCATCTAACTCCCATATGCGTATAAAGAATACCTCGTTCACCTCCTCCGACCCACACCCTAGCTCACTAATTTTCTTCCCCCTTCCTCTTTACCAACAACCAGCACTGACATGCTATGTCCTCCCCATTCTGATATATTATTCGAACAAGAGAGGAACTGTATTTTCTTCAGTTTTTCTGCATTGCAAAAGTGCTTCCGAAAACGCCAATGGAACACAGTGAAATACATCGAGCCTTATAAGCCTTATCTTCATGTTCGTCAAAAATTGAGATGTGAGACACATTCTTCTCAAATCTTTCACTTTCACATTGTCAAATTACTACAAAAGTACTACCAGATTATCTTGCATCCACTCAACAAACATATGGAAGGAAATTATGAAAGAAAAATGTTTTTCTAAATATGATAAGAAGTAAAATTTCAGACTTCTAGCTCCATCTGTATGGCCAATATGTATGATACATACAAAGCCAGCAAGCCAGCCAACAAGACCAACTTAAAAACTGCGGAACCTTATTTTGACAGCTTCGGTAGCAGTTTATATATATATATATATATATATATATATATATATATATATATATATATATATATATATATATATATATATATATATATATATATAACGAATGAGGAAATGTCCAGTCCAATTCAGATGTCGGTTTCCAAATAATTATCTAGATTGAGTATAAATTGACAAAAATATCTGAGAGAACTCCTGGTCTTTTGAGTGCTCATGACAGTTCTTTATACGAAAATAAGAGGAGCAAATACTAAACTAAAAAGTATACTAAACATTCACTGGATCATTTTGTAAGTATTAAATATTTGAGTTTTTAAGCATAAAAAATGATTTTCAAGAGCTTGCAAAAGCGATGTTTTGAATCTAAGAATCTCGGAAAGTGAAAACGGCTATCATTATCGAATGGTGAGTTTCTAAAGCAAATTAATCGGAATTATTATTCATTTTTTACATTCACTGCATCCTATTCGATAAATATATGTTCATATCTAGGTGTGTAGACCAGCTTTCAACTTTCAGATTTCCTATGCAAAGCCCCAACATACATTCAAATACAATGGCATTAAAAGAAAGAAGATTCGCACACATAATGCAGATTTTAAACTCTTTCCAAAGTCTCTGTACATCAAGAGGGAGAACAATTTTCAAATGTTACGAATTGATAAACTGATCACTCCATGAATAAAATAGGTGTTAAATGCCCCGGGACCCGAAAAGAGGGGTCGGTTCTTTATTGGTACATAATGATAAACTGTCTCCTCATGACTAATACATACCTATCTATTGCTTCAAGTAACGCTTCAATAGACCAGGAATATTCTTCATATTTTATATACGACAACCCAAATTACGTCTGAATAAATAAGTATGGAAAAAAAACCTTTTTCGTACTTCAAATTAGACACACTCATTGTTCTCCAACTGTGTCTTCACAGCACAACTAAAAATTCTAACCAAACACTTCAAAATATAATAACAGTTCCGTTCTGTCCGAATTATAACTTATTATGGATTTTCAATTAATAACATACAGATAAATAAGATGTCCAATATTTCATATTTACTTAAAGCAGGTTTTAGACTAATTTTAAAGTCTCGGTACTTGAATCGGGGGTTAATCAGACGGGGGAGCCAGTTTTCTATTGTTATCAAATAATAGACTGAGCACTCAAATGATTGAAAATCATTCATATCTTCCTATATAAACTTGATGGAGATGTGTTTAATGAGCATGATGTACACTTGATATTGTTAAGCAATAACATTTATAGAATACTGAGATTTTGGTACTCAACACTTAACATTGACAATGTCAAATTACGGATGCTTGAAACGGCTATCGTTGTCGTTACTTAACAGTATATTTACAATAAACCAAGCAAGTGGGAATTATTATTATTTTTTGTTACATTTACTGCATTTATTTCGATAGTGGTTAAATTTTGAGCTCAGTTATTATAACATGCAAAGTAAAACGAAAATCATTATTACATGGAGGATAAATAAAAATTTCCCGGGGGAAACTACGATGTATGCAAATCAAGCCATTTCTCGACTGAAAAAACCCATTGTATAAACTTTAACTACTATTTCCCTCAATAAAAACAAAAAAGATTGTTTATTTGCCATTCAAAAATCAAGTTTCCTTTCATCTGAAAATTAGAAGACATAAAATAAGTTAGACCAGATTTCGATCGATATTTATGAAGTAAAGTCTACATTCAATATGTTAGCTGGAGCCGACAGCGGTAAAAAAAAATGAATCATAACTCAACCTGAATTTTTACTACCATAAACTCCATATATTTAGAGATATCTGCCTGGAGGGTCGGAATTTTCAGCTAGTATATATACATATATATATATATATATATATATATATATATATATATATATATATATATATATATGAACGTGTACACATATATGTGCTTAGGTGTACATATACATAAATATATGTATACATATGTATATGTGTGTGTGTATATATATATATATATGTGTGTGTGTGTGCGTTTGTGTGCGTTTGTGTGGGTTTAAGAATTTATTCTTTCATTTTGGAATGTTTATCTTCTAACAATAGATAAAATACTACATCAATCACAATCATCAGATCGATTTGCCGTTAAGTAACATTGATTCAGCCTGGAAAATGTAGATTAAATCAGTGTCGATTCTTACTGCAAAATTATCGCTTTACTAGAAAAAATCGATACAAGGAAGGCCTATATTGTTTGTTTATTTTTTATTGAATGAAATGGACTATTTAACCAGCTCCTGTAGGTACTCTAATCCTGGCCACTTCAATCAAATCTGAATTTTACAACCTATCAATAAGATTAAATACCAAACAAGACAAGCTTAAGAATATTTTTTTTCAAATGAAACAACAACGATTTCAATCGCGCATGCGTAAAATACATTGCAATGAAGCAGACAGTGTCTTACAAGTCTGGGGTTTCAATTTAGCTTTCTTCAGTTTCTTTCTGGAAATACGCAAAAGGTCACGAGTCTTAAAAGGTTACCGTTTCAATGTTTGAAGGCGGTGAACTTCCTGTCATTCACCTTAAGCCACACAGAATGACCTTTGGCTTGAGTAGAAACGCTTTTCAGATCTGACTTCCTATGATTCCCTACTGTAGAGACGCCATTTTAGCCACATCGCCATTTTTTTGTGTGCGTGAGTATTTGCTGGAACGCGCCTACCTGACGGGAATCTCATTCTTAAAGTGTATTTACTGACTACACATGATTATAAGAGAGATGTGGGTGGCCAAACGTTTGAGGACCCAGGGAATAGAATTGGTGAACCAAGCTCAAAGTCTGATAGTTTGAATTTACTTTCCATTACTGTTCTTAGTAAAGGCACGAACCCAATTTTCCCGTCCAGCTATAGGTAAACAGAGGAGCAGGCGAAAACCTTTAACTTGGGGGACAGAAGGTGTTTTCCAGACATGGAATGTTTTAAAAGATTGTTATCCAAAAATGATATCTGGGACCCTCTAGGATTATAACCTGGCGGTACAGCCTGGCCAACAGCAAAATATTTGCTCTCCATCCTTATTGGCGGTATCCTATTTGTATGTTGAATTGAACTTATTTTTGAGTTGAACTTATTTTGGACTTTACATGGTCAGCAGTTAATGTCAAATTAATAATCTATTATTTCTGCAAAACATTGTCTCTATCTTTTACGAAAATGGCTTATTTTGATGATTAAAGAAATGAAATTCCAGGGAGCAAAACACTTATTTCACTTTAATACTATATCTGACACGAATCTTCTTGATTGTTAACTACACATAGACATTTATCCATCAGTAAATATGACGCACTATAAACAATAAAAGTTTGACTCAAAATAATCCCCAACTAGGCGAGAACTAGAAAACGAGGAAAGCATAACCTATTCTGGATATGAATTTTCCAATTCCAGCAATTATTCGTGTCCATCGTAGTGGCATAGCAACTATTTATTTATTTTTTAAAAATTCGCCGAAGTAAACACAGTTTTTGCTTTCCAATGATTCCCTGAGTCACTGCTGCTGTCACTGATATCAAATGTCGCAGTGTACCGTGTCCTACTGTACTGGTTGCCACTCCCTGGTAATGGCACCATAAGTAGCATGGTATTACGTTCTTTGCTCAAGAACAGTTCTTTTTGTAACCTTTGACACACCCACTTGAGGGAGACTGTTCATTCTCTTGTTCCTATTCTCCACCCCCTTGTCTTACGTGCATATTCTTTCGCACATGTAATTGTTCTCTCATCTATGTGTCTATTCTCTCTCTTATCCTTATTCTTGGTCCATATTCTGTCTCACACACCAGTCGATTGTGTCTCACCTATCTACCAATTCTGTCTAACTCATCTGCCAATTATGTTCCACTCATAAGCATATTCAATCCCTTATCTGCCAATTCAGTCAGTCAGTCAGTGCCTGTCCTATCTCATGCTTCTATCCTGCCGTGTCCATCTGCGAATATTGTCCCAGTCGCCTACCAGTTGTGTCACCAGTGGTAGCCTCACCGAATTCTACGAGTTCAACAATGCCCAGACATGTGGCTCTTGAACCATACCATCTAGCCAGAAAAAAACACGGATAACTAGTGGTATCTTTACCATCACATTCAGTGCACTCTTTCATTCTGTTCATTGTATAGGGAGTGGAGTATTATCTTTGCATCAGCTTCTTGTGTGGATTCCAGAACAGGAACATTCACAACAGATTATTCTGTCAGCATCACGCTGTCACTTCTTCGAATCCACCATCCAGCTAAAAATGAGTCAAACTAAGAGCAGGCACCAGTTTTTCATTCTCTCATTATATCTCACAGAGGAAGCTCTGTTGATCAGAAACTGAGAACTACTTGTGCTTATATACTCCGGTTATTTTGTCTTGTTTCTTTGTTTCCTCTTTAAGGATCTTTATCAAATTCACAATAGGAAGGAGAACTTCTTATCCAATGTCATGTATGCCTCAGGATAATTTTAACGAATTCAACTTCTGTTATTGACCTAGTTATTGTTAATTTTGCACTCGTGCCAAATAGCACTTTTCACAGTAGGTAGTGCATTGTTTGAGCCTACCATGTAGGTTTTCAGTAGCTAGCTGACGGGGTGGAGCAACCAGGTTGTGACCCTGGAAGATCTTAGATATAATTTTCTGGGTCCAGAAATTGTATAATATTCCATGTCCTATTTCCTGCAAAAGGGAAGGTTTTCCTCTTTTTAGCCTTGTAAGATAGTCAATTTTGGGCATAGGGCAAGCATCCAAGCCTTGCAAAAATCAACATTTCTTTTACAGAAAAATTGCCTCATGTATCGAACGACAAGCAACAACTAAGTCTAAGTCCGAGTCATGATTACAGGGGGTGTATATTGGTATACTTGAGCAAATTAGAGACACGGGTTATGAACAGAGACAAAATAAACTGAAAAATACAGTACTTTTATTCCTTTAGTATATCTCTGAATTTTTGAGATGAGGTATTATTATTATTTCTATTGATATTGAAGGCCATGGAGTGCAACGGCCGAAACGTTGTATGAAAAATAACAAAGATGAGGATGGTCTGAATATCAATAGAAACTTCATTCCTTTCTTTTCTTTTCTTTTCTCTCCACCCCAAAAAAGAGATCTTATACAAAGTATACAAACGGGCTAGGTGAGTGGAAATTTTGCTCAATATTCCGTTCAGATTCATGATTCGGACCTCGAACATAGACAAAATATCACAATAGCCTGGGATCAGGAGATCCGACTTCCTTCGCTGTTGCACTAAAAGAAGAATCGTAAGAGGCACATTCGTTCCCCCCCTCAAAAAAGTCCACAAAAATATTTTGGTACGGTGCCCTCCAGTTGGTTACCTTGTTACCCAGAGTTCGCGCAACTGGTTGTGGAGATATTTAAAATGACTGAATGCTTTTCAGACAGACTCCTCATCCTCATTATTTTTTCATCTTTGTTGTTCCCATCATATTGGATCATCTTTTTTTTAATTACCAATATGTGATATCAGTCGAAGCTAGAAAGATTATCTTTGTATCCACAGAAATCAAGAGGAACAAATTTGAACAAAATTAAAAGAGAAGTTACAACATCAACAAAAACTATCTTTTGTGTTACCACATTATTTCTGTATTCGCTACAGCAGAAATTACCAATCAACCGAAAATTAAAAGAGTTGATATTACGTAAGCGAAAGTGGACTGATAGGTTGAAGATATATTATACTCATGACATCATTTCTGCATAATCTATTTACTCAAACCTGAATTACATTACCAATTGATTTCTTCTTTTCTATATACGTGCCATATATTAAGTATATGTTTTTTTAGACAATGCATGAGTATAACATTGATTTATAAGATACCAGTATAAAATAGTGTAAAATTCGATAATGTAAAAATAGTGACATCGGTTCCACATTTGAAATGCGGATTTTGTATCATCGTTTTCACATGAAAACAACTAAAAGCCTCACAACCTGTGTTCACTCAGTAAACCTTTGGTTAAGAGCTTCTTGCAGTCAACGACAACGTGCAGGGAAAGCTAAATATTTCCGTACGCACACAGTGAGCTGAGCGTTGCAATACCCATAAAAGAAACGTCGCCCACTTTCCTTTTCAAGTGCATACATCGCCATACACTGTAAATACCCCTCCCCCACGAACAACAAAAAAAAAATGGAACTGTATGAAAGGGAATGTTACACCACACGTAGACGCATCGATAAATTCACTGGATCCCGAACGGAAGTACGCAAATACGCATCCATGCGCGCGCACGCACACTGACACGTAAACGTGCTGTAATGGCGCGAACGGAAAGGGAACCTGTATAAAGCGCACGCATGCGCATTACACATCCGCATACAGATCTCGTTCAACCCTTCATCCAAGTCTTTTTCCATTCCTGATGACGCCATTTACCAGGGTAAGAGATAATAATAATAATAATAATAATAATAATAATAATAATAATAATAATATTAATGATGATGATGATGATGATGCTGGGTAGAGGGTTGGAAAAGCGGGGAGAGCGGAAAAAATAGCGTGAAATTACATTATTGTTTCATACAATATTGATGAATACGGTTGATTAATTTTCAGGAAGCTTTTGTTTATCCACGAAACATGAAAAATTCAACCACGCGCCCCGGTGACGACTACCAATGGCCGGTTTGGAAATCTTTCTCCCTGTTCTACCTTCAATTCTCTTTGTTTCTTTTTCCCTTTCTTTCTCTCTTTCTTCCCCACTTTATCTCTTCCCCTTTCTCTCTCCCCCTCTCTCTCTCTCTCTCTCTCTATATATATATATATATATATATATATATATATATATATATATATGTATATATATATATATATATATATATATATATATGTATACGTTTATATATTTCTATTCGTTTATTTTCTCTTCTTGCTTTCTATCTTTCTGTCAATGACACTGTTGTAATTATACCCTATCTGTCAATTCTCCCTTTCTTTTTTCCTATCTGGATCTTGTTTCTGTACCAATCTCTCTCTCTCTCTCTCTCTCTCTCTCTCTCTCTCTCTCTCTCTTTCCCTCCCTCTCTCAACCCCTCTCTCTTTTTCACCTATCTATCCCTTTATCTCTCTCTCCTTGCTAATTTTTTTCATCTTTCGACCTATATCTCCAGCATCCCAATCTATCTATCTGTCTGTGACTCCATCATGTTTTTTTTTTCTCCACCAATAGGATAAGTATTCAGTTTGAAAGAAGATGATTATAGATGGATGGATGATGGTGACAGACACAGAGAGAAATTCGTCTCTTTTTCGACAGATCTACTCGAATATTTGAGCCTTGCGTTTGTTTGTCTGTGCCTCTCCTCTGCGAATACTACAAGGCCTATAGAGCTGATATTTTGCATGAAGAAGCAATAAAAATTGACTTCTCACATAGGCTAACTTTGTAGATCATTCCAGGTCAGCGGAGGCAATTCTGTACCAATCTTCGGTTCTAAGCATTCTTAGTTTCAGGTGTCTTTGTTTTTTGTTTTTTGTTTTTTGTTTTCTAAAGGCACACCAACCCTTTTATACAATAAGTGGTTGTCTTTTACGGAGTACCAGTTACAAAACACATACACAGATAGTTTCAAAAGTTTCTACATGAAATGGGGTCTGGTTTTTTTTTATGAAGTGATAACTGATTCCTCGGTGCTTAATACATCAGCGTAAGATGTCATTGGAAATTCGTTTTCTGTTGGTATTCAGGGATACAATGGTATGAAAAAAAATTTTGCATACTTTTCTCTGTACTTCAAGTGAGGGTCAGTATAATTGGGGATGAGTTTTCTATTGTTATCAAGTTATAAACTGGACACCCAATGATTGATGAAATGTTCATATCTTCTCATCTAAACTAATATTTGAGTCTTTTGTTTGTTAGCTCGTGGCACTTCTCTACTCGTAATACAAGACCTATCGAGCTGATATTCTGCATGAAGATTCAGTGAGGACTGACTTCTCACTAAGGCTAAACTTTGGGGTCATTTTAGGTCACCAGATGTCATTCTTTGGTCAATCTTTGGCTCTAAACTTTGGAAACATCTAAACATTGGAAAAGATTCTTATATTAGAATTTTCTCCGATATTTCTTCTTATTAATGGCAAAAAAGATTTCTCTCAATAAAATCAATTCTTATCAAGTACTTGGCGTTCACGCATTCATGCACGAAACAGTTGTCTTCTACGCAGCAGTAGTAGTAGTAGTAGTAGTAGTAGTAGTAGTAACAAATCGCACTAACATACATATACATTAAACATTGAAAGACGTTTTCTAGCTGCCTGTTGACCCTCCCCAAAGGCTTCAGCTGTAAGTTGGGATGTCCATCACGCTTCTGATTAATCTAGATCTTCCTAGGTTGTGCCATGAAACTTGCCTAGCTATCACGTAGCTTCTCCCACACCTCACCGAGGCCACTAATCTAAGTGAGGTTGGCAAAAAAGAGGATGTGCTCATCCCCAGGATCCCCATTATTCTAACAGACCTGCCCTTTGAATTCAAGCGAATCCGATTCCCTGTTAGACTCGCTTTGTCATGACCATCAACAAGACGTGGGGACGTCAACCCACCTCTCAATGTTTTCCTGTGGCCAGCTTTATGTTGCTTGTTTTAGGGTTGAATCCACTGACAACCTTTTCATTTTGGCACCACATGGGAGAAGCGTGAATGTTATCTACCCGGGGGCCCGGTCAATCATTTATTTTGTTTTTGGCATCGCATTTTTTTTTCAGTAAAAGATACAGTATGAAAAGTGTAAAACATATATTATTCATTTGCTGTGTTCTATCGGAATGAATAGATTAAGGAAAAATATTATTAGTGTTATGTCTAAATTACAATTACTGTCCCCGGACAACGCTGGGTATCCTTGGAAGTAACTATTATATTGCACTTGGCAATTATTTACCAATGTAGAAACGTATCGATATTTACAATTCTCTCTGCTCTTTCTCTCTCTCTCCCTCTCTCTCTCTCTTTCTCTCTATCTCTTCACACACATACATGCACACACACACACACACACACATATATATATATATATATATATATATATATACTGACTGATGAAACCAATATTTATGACCATTGACATAGATATCACCGACTGTTTAGTTAAGATTGATTTTTTCAGGGTCCAAGATGTACAAGTTAGTCAGCTGGCTTCGAATACTCCGTTTTTATGTCTTAGATAGCGCTGTTATGGACAAGAAGAAAGATTTGAGTGACTTTGACAAAGAACAAATTGCGCTGAGTGTCTATCGGTGGTGGTTTGAGGTGGGGAAAATTACTGAACGCTGAAAAGGCGTGAGGCCGCCGAACTTATCAATACAACAAGAGAATGGGAGCTTTTCCGCCAAGTTCAAGCCAGTTGCACGGCAACCATGGCCAAATTTTCATACGACATTTATCAAGGTCGAAAAAAGAATGTTATAACACACGTCATATCGATTCTTGTATCGGAATTGGGATGTGGAGCCGCAAGCTGGTCAGCTAACCTAAGTTCATCACTGATAGCGTATTCAATGGAGCACGCAAACGTCGGAACTGGATCTTGTACCAATGCAAGAAAATCGTCTGGTCCGACGAGTCTCAATTTTTACTAAATAAGTTAGGCGGCAGGATACGTATACGGTGTTATCCGGGGGGAAGTGATGGCACAATGATGCTCTCTATGAAAACAACAAGCTGGTTGAGGTTGTGTGATAGTTTGGGCAACGCTCTGCTGAAAAACATTTGGTCCTATCATTCATTTTGAGGACCAACTGAACCCTCTATGGCAACAGATTCGGAAGATGACTATAGCATCTTTCAGCAGCACAAAAGAATATGAGAAGTACTCCACTGTGTTGCCCTGGCCAACAAACTACCAGATCTTAATCTCGTTGAGTTTTGATGGGATATGTTGAACCAATAATGTGCCGATCTGCCACCTCAGAAGCAGTTGAAAGACCAACTGATAGCATCTTGGAACCAGATCCCAGAGGAAATCTATACTGGTTCATTCCAGATCGGATAGGTTCCGTTTTGTGAGCACATCAAAGACAAACATTTCATTAAGCAGGTGTTCATAATATTGACTAATCAATATATATATATATATATATATATATATATATATATATATATATATATATATATATATATATATTTGAAGTTATCATAACTTTTTCTATATATTTGTGCCTTTATATTTGTCTAATTTATAAATGAACCCTTGGGAATTCAACATGAGAAGATGTACAACTGAGCAACAAACTAAGATACTTGAACTTCTATTTGAAAACTCACCATCTTCACCAACACAGCCATCATCATCACCATTAGCATTACGAATATCATCACCACACCATCCTCCATCATCTCCACACCTCCATCCTCAATATCACCACCGCCATTATCATCAATTTCATCACTACCATCACCACTACGACCACCATTATCATGTATTATCCCCAATGTCACTATCACAATCATCAATGATAATGACTATAACTTTTTATCCTCAAAAAATATCAGCCAATATAAAGTTTGGATGCATCTAACAGATCTTGATTAGCATCATTAACTCGAAGACCTTTACACTTGCACTTGAGGCCTCAAATTCAATAGTGAATATTGACGGTTGAATATCAAAATATATTTTGAATGCTTTTTGTTGCAAGTGTACAGCAGTGTTTGCTTTTACCAGAAAATACAACAATTGGCTTTAAATCTTCATCTAAGATGCTTGACTACACTGGGGAGTGCTGAATAGTCTTTCCTGTGATAGACCCTTGCTCTGGGCAGTTATTGTTAATATTTCTAATAAGACTAGAATTGTAGGATTTGAAGGAATTTCCTGGGCAATTCTAGAGTTTCAAATTCGAATTTTGCATCATAAAAAATGTATGATTTGACACCAAAATCATCCACATCAGACCCGTTGACGTAATTTTTTTGTAATTACAATTTTTATACAAGTTATTGTCACCATCTTCAATTTGCAAAATGACAATTCCCAAGAATTATGTATGGTGTAAAATCCAACTAAAAATGTCCTCAATATCATATTATCCAAGGCTGATGCGGAAGTTGATCTGAAAACAGTTGCCACTGGCAGACATGGTGAAATTCCTGCAATGGGTGAGACGTCAAAAATTCATGACTGCTTAATATCCAATTGATTTTGGAATGCCTATAGCTGTAAGTGTACCAAATTATGTGCTTTTATCACAAAATGAACAATTATTTGGCTAAGCTGGTCCATTATCTTTTATCTTTCAAATCTATGGATATTTCTTGCCCTCTTTTCATTTTAATCATCTTTCTCTCCTCCAATCCTTAAAATGCTTTTATTTATCCCCCCCCCTCTCTCTCTCTCTCTCTGTCTCTCTCTCTCTGTCTCTCTCTGTCTCTACTCCCACCTCTTTGTAGTGAAGCCTCCAGCCAGTCTCTTTTATCTCTCCCTACTCTCATTTTTCTCTCTTTTCCCTCTCTCTTGCGTGCTTCCTACTTCTATCATTTTTACCTTCTTTTCCCTTATGTGTAGCCTCTTTCAATCTTCGTCTTCTCTCTTGTCGTCCCTCCCTCCTTTTGTTTGTCCCTATCCTCCTCGTTGTTCGTATGACCTTCTTCCCTCTCTTTCTCACCTCTCACTCTTTCTTTTCACCCTCTCTATTCCTTTACTTTCTCGTCCCTCCTCTCTAAACACCCCCTACCTGTCTATCTACCCATGATTCACGTCCCCTGTTTTCTATCCCAAACCCTCAAACGGACAGACGGATGAACAGGAACGTGATTTCAACTATGGATCACCTATCATATCGACTGACATGGCTGGCTTCAAGGCCCCGAGCTTGTATCCTCTCCGTTCATTCTTGTTAATTAGAAAAAGATCTGTCTATTCAATTATCATTATTGTTGTCACTGGATGTCTCCACTATTGATATTACTTCTGCAACGGTCATTACTCGTTTTTCTTTACTTTATTGTTGTAATTTCTGGAGCTCTTTCATCATTACAATAATTGTTGTTCTAATATGGTCGTTGTAGCTTTTGCTATTGAATCTTATTTATATTATCACTATCATTATTACTATCTTCATCATTCTTATTAATGATATGAGCCTTATTACCATTTTAGTTAATATCGTTTATTATTATTATTATTATTATTATTATTATTATTATTGTTATTATTATTATTATTATTGGCACCATCATGATTTCTTCTATCGTTATGAGTAGAAAAAAGAACTTCTGCACGCATATGCGTGTAAATTGACGTTTAAATGCGTGTGCGCGTACACTTTCACTCCTTCTTTCTCTAGCGCATGTGCGAAGGAACAAACTTATTCAGAACAGCAGACGATTTTATCAACATGCTAAAATGCGTTACGACTGTGCAGAAATATTCATTGTTGTTATAATAAACATGCTTTTACCTATATATATATATATATATATATATATATATATATATATATATATATATAGTGCAATCTTGCTATAACGAACCATTTTGGCAGAGGGAATCATCATTAAAGCCGAAAATTGAAATTAACGAATGTTTGTCCCTTGTTCATTGAAATATGTATTTTTGTACATTTTAGAAATATCGTTCGGTAAATCCAAAGGTATTTCGATTGCACGTGACTCTTTTTTTCTCGACTTTTCTTTAGATCGTTCGATAAATAATGATTTGACAAAAGTTCGTAGCACTCTCCTGGTTTCCTGGTCAAGCCTTTTCCAGCATGTACGTAAAGATCAAAGTGTAGTAAAGTTCTCCTCACGTGAACAAAGCATAAAATCAACTTCCAGTTTTCGATTTTAAAAGTTATTTAAGTTGTGTGTTGATTCTTTTCTCTACGAATTTAAATTTAAATCAATTTGATTTTTTTCTTCAATCAACAAAAAAATATAAGTTTCATTGAGGTTGTATTCTACTTGTTTTTGTTTTTTTTTAGTTTTTCTTGAATTTGATAAAACAATAATTGGATTAAAAAATATAAAGCAAGAAAAATCTATTCTAATACAATGTTTAATAATAATCAATGAGTCGAAAAGAGTTACGAAGTGTTGTAATAAGTTAAAACGATTTATTGACATCTAATTACTCGACTTTTTCACAGAGTGAAATGCGAGTGGTGTAAACTTCAAAATCAAAAACAGGAATGCTAAATCACATGGTTTCCAGATACGACAGTAAATAAGATTCATAACTTTTTTTTTGTCGGTTGAAAGAATATACAAATCAAATTAATATTCACGAAGGAATCAATTAAAATTCACTCATAATAACGTTTAGATTAAAAACCTTCATACGAGAAAAACATGTGCTGCACTATGGTCTTGATCTAAAGGATGCAAAAGACTGGACCACGAAACTAAATATTGATAAGTTCGTTATGGTCCACGTGTTCGTTAAAGACGAAATTCGTTATATGGAGTTCAGTTATAGCGAAGGTTTACCGTATGAGCAAACTGGGCGAAACGAAGTTCAACCTTTGTGATAGACCAAATTTCAACAATTAATCAACGTACTGTCTTCACTCAAAGAAACAGAAACTTTGTGAATAAAGATATTTCAGATAAATACGTACGACTGAAATATTGAGAAAAAAAAGAGAGAAGAAAGAAAAGCCACACTTACAATTTCCTTGTACTCGGCTTCATTGGTTTGATTCAACGACCTGTTTCATTCGTAAATCACTTGAATGTCCATATGGGTGTGTTGGTATTCTTTACATCTACTGATGTGTTGAGTTCTGGTAGTTCCAAAACTACAAGGTTACTTAGAGTAAGAGAAGGGTTAGGAAGAAAGGGGTGCTTGTGCACAAGTCAAAAGTCCTGGCAAAGACATGTGGGGAAGAAACCCGGCTTCTGTTTGACTTCCCTGGTAGGAAGTTCAATTGGCGAGACAAGGTATAAGTGGGAAGTTACCCGAGGATGGGTGCCCCATTAAAACATGATTACTTCAATTGAATAGAAGGAAGTTTTGTAAATTCATGTGTGTGTTTATGTGTGTATAAAAGACAGTGTATGTATCATTGTTTATTGGTTATTCACCCAGTTAATATTCTGTATGTGACTAACTACAGTGGTTTCTGATTTCTCTATGAATTTTTGTTTAAGTTTTGTTCAAAATTTTCAAGAACAAGGGTACATTCGAATAAGAAGTACGTGAAAAAGCATGTAATCAGATATGTTTGTGGTAGAATCTTCCACTTTGGAAGATAGAGTATAAAGTTCTGACAATTTGAATCAAAATATAATTTTTATGTGCTTGATGAATTGATGATGTCGTCGTAATCCTGGGAAAGTTTCAGATTTTTAATGAATTCGTTTTCTTTTTTTCTTTTTCTAAATAGTGCACTGTCATTTCGTATTTTAGAAACGGAAATCTTTGAGTATTGGTTCTGAGGTGCACACTCATCAATGTGTTGGCTCAAAGTAACCATTCTGGTTGTTGGATCTTTGATATATTGTCTGTGGACTGTAATCCTATCTTTCAGATTACCCAATTTTCTAACATACTCGTTTTGTGCACCCTACAGAGATGATGACGTAAATTATGCTGAGTTTTAGATCACATGATATGTTGGATTTGATTACAAATGTTTTCCCTTGGATGAAAGTGAATTTTTCTCCTTCTGGAAGATGTAAACACAAACTGTAATTTGATCCATGGCATGTTGCTATTTTACTTGGTTCTGACAGGTCGGTGAATTTGAACTTTTTAAGTTGCTTTTTCAAATTTGGGGGTCGTCGTTTGCATTTGATGAAGGAGAGGCTGTGAAGAATGTTGCTCATGTGAGTGTCTCTTTTTAATATATGTATATCTTGTTGGATTTCTTTAAAGATCCCTATTTTGGGGTATTTTGTGTCCTGATGAAAGGTATGATACAGTTCTTGTCAGGTTCAATGTTGTTATCCCTCAGTAATCTGTTATGTTATTTGCCCTTTTCGATCCTGTCTTTAATAAAGGAAGGTGGGTAATTTTGTTTATTCAGATATTCTTCTAGCATTTTGAATCTTTGATGTAATGTTTTTGCATCGGTTAAAATTGATTTTGTACGGTGTGTTTGCGACAATAGGATTTACTTTGTTATGTTTTGGCTAACATGAGGAAAATAATACCTAGGTTTTACAATCTGTTGGTCTATAATTGATGTTGGTCTTAATTTCTCTCCCATTTTTTGTTTTTTTTAAATTTCTATTTATTATAATGTTACGACCTGATAATTAAATTTGGTGTTTTTGCTCTTCCATTGGGAAGTTCAAGTGGGTAATTTAGAATTCGGTGTAGATGCAAGGGGTCCTCTTCATAATTCGTTCACAATAGGAAATGCTCATCCAGAAAATATTTCCGTGTTTGTTTGAAATTTTCCTTATATTTTCCTTCAAATGTTTCCAATATTATCTTCGAGAAATAAGTTCGATTTTCATTGCTGTTCCGCTAATTTGCCGAAAGAATTGGTTGATAACATTGAAAATATTGTTTTCCAGAATAAATTCCATGGATCTTACCATAAAGTCCTTATTGGATCCTGTTTGTTTGGGTATTTGTTGATCCGGAATTCCAATACTTCCTATCCAAACACGTGACTTATATTGGTGTATAGTGACTCAATTTCAGAAGTTACCAATAGGGGATTTTTCCACCGTTTAGGGTTATTTTCGTAAGAAATCTATCATAGATTTAAAGAAGCTGTGTACATGTTAAACAAGTGGTTCCAGTAAATGATCTAAGAAATTGCTTAGTCTACTCCTCAAACATGAAAGGTCGTAATTTCAAACCGATTATCTTGGATGTATTGAAGTCTGTTGTAGAAGGGCATTTCACAGGTTGATTTGATGGTGTTGTTTTTGTATACATGTGAAAGTCCGTAAAATTGGCTTACTTGTACTTTGAATTGCTTAACGTATTTTACTTCCCTACTATTGAGGCATTTTTCTGTTTCTCTGTATGTTTAGTGTGAAGTATATTGTTCTTTTTCTTTGGATCTGTTTTTAGTTGTTGGTAGTAATTTTGATCAAGTAAAATCGTTTTCAACATTGTTTTATAATGTGTTTCAACCATTATAACAACTGTATCTGCCTTGTCTAATTCTTTAATTATGACCAAGTCATCTATAGAGAGGGATTTTATTGCTTCTCTTTCATTCATAATACTATTGTGTTTGATGTATAGTGTAAGGGTTTCCACCCGTATGTTCTGTACACTTTTGGCGAATGTGTCAGATGTTTGTAACTTTTGTTTGATATAGAGGCGTCGTATGACCCTCTGTAATGAAAGAATTCTGTGAAACAGATTTTTCTTGTAAATTCCAGTTGATCCTTGAATTTTCTCAACATTCTTGTCGGATGGTGTAAGAGTACGTTTTAACCATTTTCCAGAAAACATTTTTTCTCTTGTTGCAAATTTTCTGGAAGATAAATCTATGATTTAAATATCTGTATTTTTCATTGGTTCTGAACTTTTTTATAGTACCTTCCTTGTTTGAAGTCCCTTTTTCGAACTAAAAATATGATTAGATTCTTGATATCTTCATTATTCTAATTCCCGCCTGATGGAAGCATTATTGGTACAAGAAGGTGTTTTATTGTATTGTGGTTGGTGGAGTTAATTGTAGTTGTACGTTTAGGAGTAATTATAGGTTTCCAATTATTGTATTTAAAGTAGTTGATTGAAGTGGTGTGTCCAGAAGTGGTCCTTGGGTTTTTATAATTGTTGTGCTTGGTGGATCCACTTGCTGATTTATATATATATATATATATATATATATATATATATATATATATATATGTTTGTGTGTATATATGTGTGTGTGTGCGCGCGTGTGTGTGTGTGTTTACATCTGTGTGTATACACATATATAAGTTCGTATATATATATATATGTATATGTATATGTATACGTATGTATATATATATATATATATATATATATATATATATATATATATATATATATGTATATATATATATATGTGTGTGTACGTATTTGTGTGTGTGTGTGTGTGTTCGGATAGTGTTGTCTTCGTCGATGTGCCTATTATGGATAAAATAGATCGATAGATGAACATATGTGGGTCAACCTTCAAAATATTGATGTTATCCTGGAAGATTGATAGTCTTACAAAATAAGATCAAGTATAAAATATATATATATATATATATATATATATATATATATATATATATATATATATATATATATATATATATATATGTATGTGTGTGTATATTTATAATATAGATAATATTATATAGATAATTCATAGATGATGATATATATCATTGATATATTATTATATATTTATCAATATTGTTAATATCATTATTGATATATATTATTAATATGCATATTGATCAATATATCATTAGTATTATTATCATATATAATTGTAGATATAAGTTGGAACTTTGAAAAAAATAGATTTAAGTTTATTATTTCGAAAATGTTTCAACATGATATAATGCAATTCGTAATCATTCCGATGGATCATATACCAATTTCATATATATATATATATATATATATATATATATATATATATATATATATATATATATGTATGTATGTATATATATATATATATATATATATATATATATATATATATATATATATATATATATATATATATATGTATATATGTATATGTATGTATGCATATGAATGTAATATTATAATTTGGGTAAACATAATCAGTCATAAGGCCAAAAAACGCAGCAACAAAAATCTCAATCAATGACATTAAATTACACGTATCTGAAAAGATATAGAGTAAAACAATTCATTGGACGGACTTCAAAAATTTTCAAAAAAAGATTTATAAAATTAACAGAGAAATGACAAGGAGAAAAGAACAAGGTTTACAGAGTTGGACATGTATAGTAATGAAAATATCTGTATCTCTCAATATCTAATTTGGAACTTAACATAAATACTAAATCTAAAATACATTTTGATATAGACACTAATATAAGGGAATATATTAAGTATACTTAGACAACCTCTTACAATTAAAATTTTGTTGTATAGATATGAGCATTAAAGAAAATTATACTTCAGATTTTAACGGAGTTTATCAATTACACGTATTAGATAAATACATATAGAATAACACACAATGTACAACCACACTAATACAATAGTAATAGAAAAAGATTTTTTTTTTTACTTCAAAACAAATTAAAAGTGTGGAATTATTATATTCATGGAGATAAATGTTCACCATTAAAAATCTTAACAAGTAAATATCAGAATAAATCAGAATCAAATCTAATCTGAGTTTTTTTGTAACATACATGAAATAAATACATATGAAATAGATTTACTTAATAATAACAGAAGATTTTTTTACTCCAAAATGAATTAAAATCATGGAGTAGTTATATTCATGGAAATGTTGATGAATATGCCTGGAAGTGCCATAACAAGAAATTTATCCTGTTTGTTAATATTCCTGAAACAGGGCTATGGGAAAGTGGTTGATTACCTCCATGATAAAGAAAAAAATTACAAATACAAATACTAATAAAACTAAATGACATGCAACAAGAACTTGAAATTATACTGTAAACTAATTGTAACACAAAACATTGAAATAAAACTGATCAGATTAAAAGTGGCATAAGTGACACATGGTCGTATATACTTTGGGACTATACATAAAAATTGACTAAAAATGTTCTTTTCCAGTATCATAATATGTAAAGTGAACATATATATATATATATATATATATATATATATATATATATATATATATATATATATATATATATATAAAATCTTCTAGTAATTTATAAGATTACAAAGAAAATGATTTTTCTGTGGTCGATATCCTATTACAGAGCTCAATATTTATTCAAGTAATTAGAGCTATAAATACATAACAAATGTTTAATTAAAAGTTATCCAGTGCATGTCAACATTTTGTGCCTAATGCACTCTTCAACAAGAGGTTATATGTTTTGATCCTTGTAATTATGAAATTATGAAACAAAACAACACCCAATTCTCACTTATATAAAGGAATTTTGCATTATCCAATTACATTTAATCGTTTTTGAAAACTAATGATTCTAAACACTTTCACTTTGCTTTTGAGGACAACTTCTAGAATTATCCCCGTTCTCTTTACTTCATTAAGATTACATGCAATCATTTTTATCAACTTGAATATACCTTCTTTATTCTTTCCTATTCTTTTTAAAATTACCTGGGTCGTAAATTATAGACATTTCATTGTATATCTTATATCTTGTTTCCATTTTCATTCATAACAGTATCAATTTTTTAAAAGATTGAAAGTTTTAATCGAAGTCTTGTTGTAATCCGATTACGTCTTCTTAACTAATTTTGTTATTTATTTTTCCAGACGTGTGCAATTCTATTTTTTATGTATAAACCATAAAATAGATTATTAATATTTGTCGAAAATTTTAATGAATCTGATATATGATTGTCTTTAAGTATGTAATAATTTTAATAATTTTAAAACTGATAATTTTGTTTCACCATTTTGTTTTCTTATTTGTTTCAATTGAAGTAATTGAATTAGTTATAAAGCATTAACGATATGTTTGTCTCTTTCATCAATTCCACTTCCAATTTCTTATAAATATCTGGTTTTGCCTAATTAAGATTAGAGTGTGAGACCATTTTCCACCTAAATTATTAAACTCCTACCCAGTGATTGCTATTCTTGAAGTAAACGATTGATAATATCAAAGGTCTGCATTTATATCATCGTAGTTTTCTTCATATATTAGTCCCCACTTTTCCACACTCTTTATACAAATTAGTATTCTTTTGGAATTGATTTTGTGTCAAATTCTTCCAGTCGAATATGTTGGTTGATGATAAACTCGGAGAAGGGAGAAGGTGATTGATTAGGACTTCTAAGGAGCCATGGCAAAATAACTGGTTTGTTTCCAAATCAACAAAAACAGTTCCATAGCAAACAACCAACAATTCTCAAAAAAAAATCACATTTTGCTATAAGATCTTATTCTGTATGGAACATGAATCCCTTTGGACTTCTTTCATTAACAGTGAGTGATGAATAATTGACTAATATGGCAAATATGAAAGAAACGGGAGAAAAAAAACAGATCAAATTATGTCAACGAGTAAGGTCTTCAGTCCAAATTACCGTAGTGATATCTCGATTGCTTCAAGACTGAAAAACCTACACTAATAGGATAAAATCAGCTGTTTTAGCAACATATTTAGTGATTAAATTTTTTCAGACTAAATATATATATATATATATATATATATATATATATATATATATATATATATATATATATATATATATATCATGTGCCCATGAATACATGATTTTCGATTTACACATATATTTGTATACATATATATTTAGATATGCTTCCATGTGTGTGTACACACACATATATATATATATATATATATATATATATATATATATATATATATATGTGTGTGTGTGTGTGTGTGTGTGTGAGAGAGAGAGAGAGAGAGAATTTCATGTATATATACAGAGATTAAAAAAGATCAGAAATACATACAATTGTTTACGTATACACATTTATCATTGATAGCTAGATTGATAAATAGATATGAGCAGACTGAAATGAATAGATAGATAGATAGATAGATAGATAGATAGATAGATAGATAGATAGATAGAGAGATAGGGAAAGAGGGAGAGAGAGATAGAGAGAGAAGGGACATACATACACCTATAAAACAAATCATACATATGCTCATACAAAAGTATACACACACTCATAGATAGAAAGATAAATAGAACAAATTTTGACATATATATGCAGAACCATGCATACATATATATGCAGCCACACATCCCCACCCTAGAAAAATACTTGAGAATAGTTTTCGTGCACCAATAAGCCTATAAATGCGGTCAGAAGCCTGAGAAAATATCATTCCATATTGGAGCATAAAGAATCAGTTATATCGTGTAGATCATAGATGGCCTGTTGTTAAGGTTTTAATTACTTTTAATCACCAAAATGTTTCCTCTTAAATTTCCTTTTTTCTATCATTTTCTAATAAATTTTCCCCGTTTCTCTATTCAGAATAGGCGCTTCGTTTTCAATAAGTATGCTACTGAAAGGAGGCATCCAGTGGAGCACATGATTCTCATAGCGATAAGCTATTTATCTACTGTTGTATTTATCTTGGATCTTAGTTTGGGTATAAAGCAATTTCCAGTCCAATTCGCAAATTAATGATAATAGGGTGGCGTTTGCATAACGTTCACCCCTTTAAACTATATGAAAATTATCTGATTTCCCAAGGGTGGTAACTCAGGTTATATTAAATGCTAATCATAAAGTAGTTCCTGTAATGTAAGTTTATATTCGATAAAAATCATGTTATATTTTCGATAAGTAGCGACTTGACATTGACCTTAATGACCATCAAAGGCAGCTTTTAAAATAGTGCGTACAATATCAGCACATCCTTCCACGCATTACTTGGACAGATATCTTTAATTTTGCAAGTTTATCGCGACTTTCCAGTCGATCTGTTTTTCGCTGTTCCTCAACTAAATCGAACAGAATCAGGTGATATCAAGAGACAACCAGATGCAGAACTCACCTGAGGAAGAACATGTCACTCGAAACATTGTAATAAGAGCAACACAAATGAAAATACTTCTCTGAATAATGTGTGGCATGTTGAGTATTATTCAGAACATCTAATAACTGATACTCGAAATTTCCTCTTCGTATCGTCGCTCATCTTAGTTGCATATGTAAGCATACATATTTCTGTGAGTAAGTGTGTACTCGTGAATTAGTCGATGGATATCTAAACGCGCGTGAGTCGATGAATCTAAAGTAATATTTCTCGATGTATATACGGAAAAAACATCCAAATACGCGCAGGAACACACGTACACACACACACTACCCCCCCCCCCACACACACACACACAGTCAGTTCAGTTGTATGTGTCACTTTGTTTATGCAGCTAGCTACCTGCGATTGCAGTGTAGCAATGAAGAACAGAATTTGTTGTTCCCTACGCGCGAATTAACTGGCGGCAGTAAATAATAGATGCGAAATATTTTCCGAAAATCTTGGAACTCAATTTCGAACGAATCGGAAACCAACTAAACATCATTTCGCAAAACCTGGTTATTCAAAAAGCCTACAGAGGTCACGACAATCCCCCCTCCTCACTATGTGTGAATATGTTCATGGTTTCCTATGTATCATTTTCCAGGTACCAAACATAGGTGTTCATATGCGTGCGTCCTTTCTCCTGTACGTGTGTTGTGTAAACGCTTTCAGAGTTACGATCTCTTTCTTCTCAATAACCCTTCACATATGGAACATAATCGAATGGAAGATAAAACAGAATATAAAGACGTGCAGATCGGAAAAGGCGATTATTTGTGTTGATGTCGGAGTCATCGTTGGGTTGTTTGTCTATCATGTGACCACAGTTAGGATATTGAGGGTGATTCTTTGCTAACCCTTTGTCTGAGAGATTCCGATTCCGAGTTGAAAAGGAAAGTACACAGACAAGACGAGAAGGGGGAAAAAAGAAAGAAAGAAAGAAAGGAGCCGAGGAGTAACAGAAGGATCTCTGTAGAAGAGAAAAAAGGTAGAAAGAAAGAACAAACAAAGAAAAAACAAAAGAAAGAATAATACAAGCAGAAAAAGAAACAGAGAAAAATTATCAATGTTGGAATAAAGAAAGAAAGGACAAAATAGGAAGAAAGACCGAAAGACAGAATGATCAATATATGTATATATATATATATATGTATGTGTGTGTGTGTGTGTGTGTGTGTGTGTGTGTGTGTGTGTGTGTGTGTGTGTGTGTGTGTGTGTGTGTAAAAAGGAACAATGAATGAATGGATGAATGAAATGAAGAAAAGTCAAAATAAATAGAAAGAAAGAAAAAAATCCAAGTAGATAAAAAGAAAGAAAATGATGGGGCAATAGCTGATGAATTTGAGAAAGAAAGAAAGAAAGAAAGAAAGAAAGAAAGAAAGAAAGAAAGAAAGAAAAGGGGGATTTATGAATGGGGGAAGCAGGGATGAAAATAGAAAGAAAAACTTTGAAGAAAAAAATGAAGAATAAAAACAATGAATGAAAGAATAAAGAAAGGAAGATTGATAGCATTACTATATTTACTGAGCCCAGCTAAACATCGTGTACGGTCAAGTGGTTAGATGGAAGACGGCGATGAAGATTATAATGTGCAATACTTTCCTTGGAAATCAGAATTTAAAATCTGGACTTTTACAAGGGTTTTATTTTTGCTTATGCAGCTCTAACCCTTACCATTTTTTCAGCATCTTTTCATTCTCCTTCCTTTCCTTTCCTTTCCTTTCTGTCTTTGTTATTTCTTTCATTTTTTTTTTTCATTTATTTTTATATTTCTGTATTATGTTGGCCTCTCTTTCTTCATTCCTATTCATTCTTCTATTTTTTGCCTTCCCATTATTTTTTCATCCTCTTCTTTCGTTCGAATTTAAATTTTTTTTCAATTCCTGATTTTTGCTTGCTTGTATTTTTTTTCTCTCCTGTCTTTTTTCAACATTTTATCAATTCTTGCTAATTTTCATTGATTATTACGTGTTTTGTTTTTTTTTGTTTTATTTCATTCTTTATTTCTCTTCTAACCACCTTCAATTATTTGTTTCATTCATGCCTCTTCTTGTCTTTGTTGATTTGTTTTTCTTTTCTTCCATTTCTTTCTCTCTCAGTTTTTATTTATTCTTCCCTTTCTTTCATTTGACTTGTTTATCCTTATTTTCATTTTTGGTTACTTGTCTTTTTCTTCTTCCTCCTAGTTTCTTTCATGTATAACCTACTTTTTTTCTTTTATCTCATTCATTTGTCGCTATGCATCTTTATTTTTCTTTCATTTACTCGTCTTTTTCTACTTCTTTCTTTCTTTAATCTTTAGTTTCCCTCTAACTTCCTTCATTTTCTTCCTCTGTGGCCCTCTTTTTTATTTTATCTGTTATTTTTCTCCATCCTTTTTCTTCCATGCATTTCTTTCTTTATGATTTTCTTTCTTTTATCTGTTTTTATGTTTAAATATTGCAGTCTTTTATTCAGGTTTTTCTTATTCTTTCCCTTTTCTTTCAAAGTTAGGATATCGTTTTTTTATTCTCTCTATTTCTTCTTTTTCTGTTTGTTTTTTCTCTCCTTTGTTTTTTATTATCACCTTTTTCATTTGTTTTTTGTGGGGGGGTGTTTTCGTTCTTATTCCCTCGCCTCCCTTGTTCATTCATGAATCTTCTTTATTTCTTTTCGTTTTTTTTTTCTATGTCTTGGAGCAGTTCGTGACCATTCAACATTGGCACCCGCACTCATTCACCAAAATGCGAATTATTCCGTCACGAACCGCTTTGCCAGAACCTTGCCCTGGTTGAAAGACGGGATAAATAACACAGAATTCATTCGCATACCTGTCTTTTCTTTCCTTGATATCTTTTTGTTTGTTTTTTTCCATCCTCCCTGTATTCTTTCCTTCTTTCTTTCTTTTTTTCCTATAAGCCTCTCCACGGCCTTCATACTCGCACCACCTATCAACGTCTCGTGCAATTGTTTTCCCGCCCCCTAGAGTGTCTCCATGTTTTCTTGACTCTTCTCTCCCATTTGTCATTTTTCTTGACTGTCTTGATTCAATTGAAGTGTTAACCCCAATCTCTCTTTCTCTCAAACCCCTCTCTATCTATCTCTCTTTCTTTCTCTCCTCTTTTCTCGACCTCTTCTTTATATCTGTCTCTTTCTCTCTTTTTCTGTTTCTGTTTCTCTCCCCTCCCCTCTATCTCTCTCTGCATCCTCTTCTTCGACATCCTCTACCTCCTTCTTTCTCTCTCACTTTTTATTTTTCTCCCCCTTTCTCAGTTTTACCCTTCACTTTTTAACTCACTTTTTTCTTGCTCCTCCTCTCTCTGTCTCTCTTCCTTCCACTTTTCTCTGTCTTTTTTTATATATTTCTCTCTCTCTCTCTCTCTCTTTCTCTCTCTCTCTCTTTCTCTCTCTCTCTCTTTCCATTTCTCTTTCTCGTCTCTTTCTCTCTATCCTTTTCTTCACCCCCCCTCAACTTTCATCTCTATCTTTTTCTCTCTCTTTTTCTCAATACTCCTCCTTCCCCCTCTCTCTCACTGATGATTCTCTCTGTGTTTGTATTTCTCAGTTACTCCTAAAAGCAACAAATGTAGGTAACCATATTATACATAGCAGTAATGATCTTACAGACGAGCTGACTAAGAATTACCTCATTCTGTTAGTACAATATTAAAGCATATTCTTTGGTCGCCTGCCAATCAACCAACCAGCTATAGCTTGCAAGCAATGGTTAGTTTGTTATAACGCTTGTTTCTCCGTATGATTGGGGACAGAATCAACAAACACCACCCTAGAAGTATTTCTCGTTCAATCATCCATTAAAAATATCATTCACGCCCCAGTGGTTCTCGAACGGAAGGTACTTGGCTCCCGGGGGAGGAATTTCCTAATGGGAGAAATTGTGGAAGAATTTCAGCCAGGAGAGGAACGTATAGTGGAAAGTATGATGATGAAAAAAAATACTAAATGACAATTCAAAATGGGGGAGGAACTGAGGAGACCTGGGATCGCAAGGGGAGTAATGTAATCTGGAACTCGGAAAAGTAGTGCGCTGAATACTATTTGCTGCAAATGCCGAATCCGTAATAGAAACTGGGAACCTTTAATCTAACACTCTCGTGACTGGAATGATTTCAGCTGATAACAACCGTGCTCTGGATGCATACCAAATAATTAGAAAGCAAGTCTTGTATACCATTCGCCATAGTGTACGGAGTTCATTGTTTTCCCTATCAATCTGACCTTGTGCCAGATGGAGATAGGTTTAGTAAATATTTATGGACCTTGTGCCGAGGTGTAGTGGTTAGCAAGCTAGTCTAGCAGACTATTAGCCCTATCGTAGGTTCGACTCTAAATGGCTTCTCTACAGGAGATTTTGGGCAAAGTTAAGAGTAGAAAGTACCAATAATGACCGTGCTAATTAAATCTTTTCATTAAAACGAATTGCAACCCCTTGTAAAGGATCAGCGCACTAATCTACGCGAAATAGAACTCGTTATCGGTACCAGAAACCAGGATCGAAGCGAATTTGAAGAGCCTATTTATCATTAGCCTAAGGTTCTGCCACATGAGCCTTTTCAGATTATGAGCAACAGTCTGCGTATCATCATTGCCTATGTCTGTCGGTCAGTCTTTCCGTCTGTATGCCTGTGAGTGCATATCTCCAAAAATACTCAAATAGTGAGTAATGGGGAGAGGAACATTTGGTTGAATTTGGGGGCGGATCCAAAACTTTGTTTTTGATTGAGATATCCTTCTTTTTTTTCTTTTTTTTTTTCTTCCCCTACATTTATGTAAACGCTCAATTTTGTTGAAGGAGAGAGATTGTTGAAGAAGTGATTAAATTTGGGGGCGGATCCATACACTCTTACTTCTCCAGACGATGGCCTCCTCGCATCTCTCTTCCTATCTTTCTTTTATATTTGCCCAAGATCTTCCTTTCTTCTTTCTTTTTTTCTTTCCATTCTTTCTGTCTTCCTTCCATCCTTTCTGATTTCATTCCTTTCTTACTTCCAACATTCTCTCTTTTCTTCTATCCTTCTTACTGAACCATCGTAGCCACCTAATGTGGCGGAGGGTTCTTTCTTTGTGTGTATGTGTTTGTAATTTTGTATGTTTGTGTGTTCCAGTATTTCTGACCATAGCGTTTTGTCTGCAATACCCTACAACACCCCTACTAAAAAATATTTTTTCTTCTGATTTTTGGAGGAGTTTTGGAAAAAGAAAAAGCTTTTTAACCCTTTCGGAGCCTTTTTTTGACAGGTTTATAAATAACATCAGTTTTCATCCTATTTTATATAAAGGAGAAAGGGAGCTGTTTTTACTCTATATTAGATGTTTTCCAGTGAAAATAACATTTGCTCAGACAAAACTGTTTCTTTAGACCGATTTGAAAAAAATCACTTCGTTGAAAAAATATTATCCTGAATTTATCAGTTTGTCTCATAAAGAAAATTTATGATGGAATATGATAAATATTACCTTGAGATAAACTAATAAATTTACGTGTAACAAATTAGAGTAATTTTCTTTGACTAGGTAACATTTTTTCGGTGTAAATTCTCCATAATCGAGATGTTTTTGTTTTTTGCTTTGTTTTTTTTTTCACTTTGTTTTAGACATTTCCCAGTGGGAAACGTTAGTAATGTTATAAATAGAATTTTCTAGCTATATTTATTCTTCAGTGGGATTTCTTCACATGACTTCAAGTTTTGATGCTACGGTCATTCAATTATTGACTCTGATGGCGAGTCTTCCTTCCATCTATTCTTCCTTACACTCTCCTTCTCCCATCCACCCTTTCGTCATTCTATTCTTTCTTATGATCTCCCTTTCATCTTACTTCTCTTCATTCCTTCTTTTCTTCTTTTCATCATACCTTCTTTCCTTCCATCCATGAATTTGTCCTTCCTTCCATCAACCCTTCTTTTCTTACTCCCTTTATTTCTTCTCTCACTTCCATACCTTTTGTTTCTTAAATTTCATCCCCACTTCTATCCCTCCCTTCCTCCTTCTTTCTATTCGCCCTTGCTTTCTTCTTTCATTCCTTCTTTTTCCTTCACTTTCTCGTTTCTTTTTCGCTCGTTCTTTTTTCCCTTTCTTTCTCCCTTCCTTCTATCCTACGTTACTTTCTTCTGTTCTTCTTTCCTTCCCTTTTCTTTCTTTCTTTCTTTCTTTCTTTCTTTCTTTCTTTCTTTCTTTCTTTCTTTCTTTCTCTCTTTCTTTCTGCTTTCCTGGAGCCGACTCCAGGCACCGGCAACATGGACTGTTGCCCAGGCCGCCAAATCCTGGGGGACACCTGCGTTTGTTTGAGATAGGTGACTTTTCAAATACAAATGAAAAAGTCGGAATACATTAAACAGAACAAGGGCAGGCAAAAATAAGAAAATTCACTCAAATGGAGTCCGATTTCTCAAGAATATTTTATAGTTTGATATTTTCTATTATGGTGAAACTTGGAGATACAATTAATAAAAGAAATTTTACCTGATTATTGTAATATTTTTTATTCATTTACATCTATCATTCTTACTGTAAACATAAACAAAAAACAATAAATGAGACTATATTTTAAGGGGCCCAGAAGTTCAACTTGCCCAAGGCATCAGGGACCCTGATTTTTTTTTATTTTATTCTTGATTCCTTTCTATTTCCCTCTTATTTTTTCTTTTCCTTCCTCTATTTTTCCTTTCATCCTTTCTTTCTTTCATTTTTTCATCTATTTTTCCAACCATTTTTATATCCCTATTTTTTCTTCATGTATCTATCTATTATTTCAACTCTGTTCTAACTCTTCTTTCCAATGTCCTTCTCTTTATATCTACGATTTTTTCTTCCTGTCCCCCTTTTTATGCGGTGACCGGTAAATTCCACCGTGGTTAATTCTACCATGCTAATTCCATCAAAAGTATTTTCCACTACGGTGAATTCTAACACGATTAATTCAACCACAGTGTAAATTTGTCTTTGCTGAGGAATGTGTTTATGTACCTTGAATATACGCTTGTGGATATGTACATGCAAAGTATACCCATACGTATACATAAGCATACATACTTACGTACAAACCACTCATATACTTCATAAGCACTTACACACACGTCAGATTCACACAGGCACACACACCGCACATACATGTCACATACGCACACGTATACAAATGTCCTAACTACTAACATGCCCTACATATTCTCCTATACATGTTAGTACACATAGCTGATAAACACACACGTACACCATATACACATACACCATTTATGCATACATCAAGACATACAAAAACTACATGTATGAACCAATCGCACTGACAGCATACTTACATTTTGGATACTCACGTGTATATTTGCCCCCACTATACACACATACACACATGTATGCGCATACATGCATTCAACATAGTCACATGGGCACACACATAGTGTATATACCCTCACGTACATATGCATGATGCAAGACACAAATACACATATATTCATGCGGACATGCAATGCACTCATACACACCATAATAAGTATATGTGTGTGTATGTACAGTGTGCGTATGTACGTGTGTGTGTATCCCTAAATGCATGTGTATACGTATGCACATAAGTGGTATATGAATAAACATAAACAAACATTCAACACACACACAAGCACAAGAATAAAGACAAATTTCCACTTTGGTAGAATTTACCGTGGTGGAATATTATATGTATTTATTTGCATGTTGGGATTTACTACAAGGGGTACCTGGAACCTTTTATCCTACACCTTTCAATGTGCTTTTATTAATTCCTTTACATTGTCTTCCTCTGTTTAATTATTTCATTACATATTAATCTGTCCCGCTTTCTTTCTCTGTATCTCTTTTTCATAGTCCTAGACTCTTTCTTGATACCACTCTCTTTTCAACTCTAATCTATACTCTCTTCTTCTCTTCCTTTTGTTCCCTCCTCTCTCTCTCTCTCTCTCTCTCTCTCTCTTACTTCTCTCTCTCTTACTCACTTCTCTCTCTCTCTCTCTTACTTACTTCTCTCTCTCTCTCTCTCTCTCTCTCTCTCTCTCTCTCTCTCTCTCTCTCTCTCTCTCTTCACCAGGCAGTACTTCTCTTTTCATTGTCAATTAAAGATATTTTTCTTCTTGTTTGAGAATCAAGTTAATTCTGTATCGACGCAAATTCATCTCATCTATAACATGATATGAATGCCTTTAAATTTATACACTCAATTAATTTCTACCCACACATAAATACCCACAGACTGAGTAAAAGACACATAAGAGGAGCCGAGCTATTTACATCTGTTTGAGAATATGTTTTTTTACATGTACATCTACAATATTTCTCAAAATTCTTTTCAAATTACCAGTTTGTTCAAGCTCACAAAATCTCGACAGCAAATGAACTTTCATCTTGAATAAGCGAAAGTAATTATACATGATTGTTATATTTTAGATATGACAAGAAAGAGTATCTTATGTTGTTATATATAAAATAATTTTTAATAGTCAGATGACGGATGATATAAACAACAAACACCGTAAATCTTTGATCAAAATATGTCTCATATGAAGCAATAACTGTTGTCTAACAATCCTCCAATAATAAAACATCATTTTTTGAAACTTCTTTTGATTTCATCATCATCATGAGCCTTTTCGCGTCCATCCTTAGACATAAACTTTCCCCGAAATTCGCCAGATTTCTCTATCGAGGGCATCGTGTAGCTAATACTTTTCAAACTTGTCTCTTTCGTCACTCCATTTTATATTTTGTCGTCCAGCGATTGTCGGCCAAAGTACTACATACGATCTGTGGGATCTACATCTTGAGTCGTGATTTCCATTCTTGCAACATGACTAGCCAATTGCAACTGTAGTTTAATAATGGTGTCTATGATATCTCAATTTTTTCTCTAATATGCTGTGCTGTCTTATAATCTTTCTATGTGATGTTGAGCATGATTCTCTCCTGTGCACGCTGCTTGGTTCTGGGTGTGAAGGTCAATCTTCTGGTTAGGGTTCACGTCTCGGTTCCATAGGTGACTATGCATTGGTTGTAAGCTCTTCTTTCCGGGGCTTATAGGATTTTTTGGTTCCAGATGATTGAATTTGCTCTACCGAAAGGTTGCAAACTTAGAGCGATTCTTCGCGTGATTTTTCCTTTTCGGAATTTCATGGAGATTCGTTGTCCTAGTTAGATGCAATGGTGTAATGCATTTTCCACTTTGATTGTCGTGTTTTTATTCTCTTGTACATGACTTTTTTTTTTTTTTACTCAAGTTTATGCGAGGATCGAATTCTTTACTTTCTCCATTCAGTTTGTCTGGCAGTGAACACAAATTCCTTAATTAATGAATTACGGGTTTCCAATTGATATACCGTTCATTATGCATGTGCAGTCCCAAATGCTTGGATTCTCGAAGTTAAGACACCAAATTTCCAGTTTCTAAATGTTACCTACTGCCTTGTGACGTGATATGGTTGAAATGTCAAGAAAGAACTCAATACATACATATATATATATATATATATATATATATATATATATATATATATATATATAATTGTGCATATAAATACACACATATATATATATATATATATATATATATATATAATTGCGCATATAAATACACACATATATATATATATATATATATATAGAGAGAGAGAGAGAGAGAGAGAGAGAGAGAGAGAGGGGTCTGGAAAATTTCATAGCTATACACACAGAAGACGTTGCTGAATGAAAAAAATATCAAAATAGCAAGTTTTTTCGTCTCAAAATATTCAAGATATTACTACATGTTATTTTTATGATTATTTTGTTAATTTATTTCATTCGTGTAATGCAAATAAATCATCAACTAAAATCTGTCACCCAATAGATGTTAAAAGGGATCTTTTTTAAAACATTTCACACAGAATTTGATCTTGAAGTATTATGCGTGGAATTATCTTGCAGGGATCATCTGTTGTCTACCATGGAGCTGTTTTGGGTTATTCGAAAAACAAAATAGTTATTTCAACATGACTCTCCACCACTGCTGATCAGAACACCTCAAGCTATGATACTTATATTCAGTTTGTTATTTTGTTTTGGAGTTTTTGATGTATGCAGTATATTATTTCATTTAGGCATATGGATGCAAAACATACCAATGGACCTACATTAGAAAAAGTAGACTACATGGACAACTTTCGGTTGAATTTTTTCAACGAAGTAATTCTTTCAAGTTACATATATATATATATATATATATATATATATATATATATATATACATATATATATATATATATATACATATATATGTGTGTGTGTGTATATATATATATATATATATATATATATATATATATATATATATATGTGTGTGTGTGTGTGTGTGAGTTATGAAGTGTGAGTCTTTTGAATGATGTAAATATAACTACAAAATAAATGAGCTACAAAAACGTCTTCAGATTATATTGGCTTTGAATTCAAATTGCAATTTTCAGTACGCCTGGCTTCAAACGATTCAAACTTCCAGACAATATGTCTTTGTCCCCAAACATTCTACCGAATAAAGCACTTCACGTAGTTGTGGTGCAGTGGTTAGCAAGCTTATCTTGTTGATCATTACGACTGAACGGTGAATCCGATCCTAACTGAGTACCCAATGCTTGTAACCTTGTGCTGGGTTAATCTTTCCAAATTACTATTCTTCCGACGAGTAACTATAATTGCAGGAGCCCATGAAATTGTGCCAATAAAGATAACGACTCTCTAAGAAGTGTTGTACGTGAGGCATGTTGATAGGTACATTTATATCGACCCATACTTATACACCCTCATACGTGCACGCACAGAAACGAACAAATATGCAGAAAACCTTTACACAAGCATAAACATATTTATACACCAGAGTGTATTAATAAGTTTGTAGCTCGATAAAGTTATTAACTGGATTTTGATCATAATTTCTCCCTGAATAATATTCAATGTGCATGATTAATATTCACAAATTAATTAAATGCATTGGAAAGGAAGGTGATCTTTGTTGATAATAGGTACTCGTTTTGTAAAATAAATGCTTTTTTCCCCAATCTTGATACTGCTTACATAGTCATGTACTAATGTACTTTCCTTATCGATCTCTATTGGTAATTTATATTGATATCGTTCTTATCTACCTCTCTAACCACTTACATCAGTTTTTAAGTTGGTCTTGCTGGCTCGCTTTCTGGCTATGTATGTATATATTGCACGTTCACATTTTTTTTCGCAGGGGGCCCGCCTGGGAATTCGGACTTTTTAGAGAACCAACAAAGGACGGGAGAAGTGACTTATTCGTTGGTCACTTCCTTTTCCAAATTTTTAATTGATCACCTCAACACGTCATACTGCCAAAAATGTTGGTCATGTAACAATTTCTGTCAGTCTATCCATCTACCTTTTTTTTTAGTTAGTATTTAATTTGTTTTTTCCCCTTCTTTCTTTGTTTCGTTTCTTTCTATCTGCTTCTGAATCTATATTTATCCATCTACCTTTTTCGACTCGTTTCCTCTTGCTCCTATCTATTTATCCCTTTTTTCTACCTGTCTCAATGTCCTTCTCTTTTCTATTCATCTATCTCTCAGTGATTCGAACCACTTCAGACGGACCATATTTATCCATGCATAAATCGATTCCATGTACCTATCTTTGTCTTTTTCTACCTACCTTCTAATTAATTATTTTAAGGATAACACTCTGCTACGTTACCAAAAAAAAAAAAATACGTGTCGGATACTGCCGTCTGCAGCTTCCCTGTGAGGATTTTTCCTCCATCATCGCAAGACATGACCGCCGCCGCCATCACCTCCTGTGCAGACCAACTGACCGGCCGACCACATGCAGAGAATGTAATTTGGGCCGCCATGTTTACTGCTCCACAAACAAAACAAAACAAAACAAAAAAATAACTGATAGGAAATAGAACATCGAAAAGAGGACACGTAATATGAGCGCGAACGAGGAAATGGGGCTCAAGCCATGGTCCTCAGACTTCAATCAAATTCAATCCACAAGCCACAACACGGCCAGCTCCTGCCAAACAAACATATTGCACTAACATATATGCACACACACACACACATACACACACACACACACACACATATATATATATATATATATATATATATATATATATATATGTCATAAACATTTTATTATGTCTATATAAATGAGATATATGCACGCATACCAATATATATGTTTCTGTGTGAGAGGGAGAGAAAGGTGACAGTTGTATATATGCATAAACATATTGATACATGTAGTTGTGTCCATAGAGCCTCAGCCTAATGATAGAAAGGGACTTTTTCTTGCAGAAGAAATATCTATTTATTCTATTTTGCCCCAAAATAATTTTTCTGTGTCTATCAAAAAGAGAAGTCATCATCATCATCATCATCATCATCATCATCATCATCATTTTTTTTTTCGTCTGTCATTGGATTTGGACCTTCTCAAATATTCGTCAGGTCTCTCTATCAGGGGTGTCGCGGAGCCAGTTCATTCTGAAACTGTCTAGCTTGTCATAATTCTGGATATGGTCTCTAGGGATCCACGTTGAGAGACGTGATTGTTCAGCAGTTGTCAGCAATTTCTGCAACATACCAGCCCATTGCAATATGAGTTTTTAATGGTCTACTGTGATATCTCGGGCTCCTGTCTGTTCTCTGATATACTGTACCGTCTATCGTTCTCTTCGTGTGAGGTTGAGCATGATTCTCTCATGTGTCTGTTGCATTGTTTTAAGTTTGAGGGTCAATCCTTTGGTTATATTCTATGTTTTAGCTCCATAGGTGGCTATCGGGAGGATGCATTGGTTGTAAACTTTTCTCTTGAGGTATAGTGAGATTTTCTTTTTCTTGAGAGACTTGCCAACCTATTTTCGTTCTCATTAGTTTATGTTGAACGTATCTTCCTAGATTCACAATAAATGCACAGATGAACATCGAACTGTATGTGACAGTCCAGAAATGTTTTACTTAAAAACCTCCCCTAGGTCCATCGAGTATGCAAGTCAAATTTAATTGGGCTGCTCCCACGTTTAGGTAGTTTCTGGATCTGTTTACGTAATGACAGAGGAACAGACCAGCAGTTCTAATTCATATATATATACATATATATATATATATATATATATATATATATATATATAATGATTAAATAATTGTGTCATCCTGAGATAGCTGTTCCGTTGTATTACAACTCTTCAGTGTGGCTATAGACTATCCATTATCCCATCCAGTACCACGAGGTAGGATCGAAACCTTCGCTTCAGATCCTACCTCTGCCCTACGCAGAACTGGACAGTCAGAAAGGTTGAATTTAAGTGATATATTCACTCACGCATGAATTCCCTATCTACCAGAGTGTTCTATTCCTAAGTTAGAAGAGCATTGCATATATATATGTATATATATATAGTTATAATTTTTGTGAGTTTAGTTATTTGAGCATGAAGAGTGCTCGATATCAATATATAGCATATGTAAATAGGTGTACGTAGAAAATTAGGTTCTCAGCCGTGACTTTGAGTTTCGTGCCGGTATGAATCCCTGAGTCAACGATTCATATCGAATTTTCTATGTACACAGACACACACACACACACACACACACACACACACACATATATATATATATACATATATATATATATATATATATATATATATATATATATATATATATATATGTATATATAAGAATCACCAAGATATATATATACCCGGTGAATGCTTACATTTGGTGCCCTAACGCACTCATCAGCAACTGGTAGTAGGTTAATTGATTTTGAAACCTAATGATTGTCACCAATAATTACTATATGAGACCGGTCCTCCAGACTCAACTTCCTTTTCCCCTAAAATACCAAAGAAAATAAATTCAAACTCTTTCCTGGTTTGAATATTTTTGTTTATTTCACACGTATTTTAAATCCTATGCAATTTGTGGATCATTCGATACAAGTTGTCCAAGAATAGAATTTATAAAGTCAAATAGAAATTGGCTCACAGGAATCCTCAATCAATATTTTATAAACTAGGTTTAATTATTTTTAAAACTGAAGGATTTTTGTTATTGTCTCTTCAACTTTCCTTATTTACGTACTAGGGTCGTTTTTGTGGATTGAGTGAGTGTAAATATTGTCCAAATGTCTGATTGAGTGCTCTTAGACATACTACTGGCCATCATCAAAATCAGAGAAAAACTATACGTGTTTTTGTATCAAATGTTACTTGACTAAATACCTGCTCATAACGTTGCCGTGTAAATTGCAGTCTAAAAAAGAAATAGTAAGAGAGATTAACTGAAAACAGATTGTGTTTTATTTAATTCGTCTTTAAAATTGATTTGATACCACTTTTTAAGTTGTTACAAAAATGGAGTTGATGTTGAAGAAGTGGGGTCCGAATGTAAAAAAAGAGTTGATATTATTGAAAAGGGTCAAGGAGAAGGGCAAAGTTAGAAACGGGCGTCAATTCAAAAAAAAAAAATAGGTCTGATTTCCAAAAAGAGGTACGTCTGATGCAATGAAAATAGGGTCTTATTTTGAAAAATGGTAGAAGAAGGAGAGGTATAATGTTGAAAACGGGGGTGTGATGTAAAGAAAAAAGGACTATTGTTGAAATAAGGGATCGATGTTAAAAAGAAATCGCTGAATAGCTTTAAAAAAGGTGCGTTGAGGTCGATGCTGAAAAAGGGGAGGGTTCCCACGTTATTCTGACCCCATAAAATGAAAGTAAACGCCCCTCTCTATTTTGACCTCTAAAAACGAGGAAATATTTCACCCCATTATTTTAAAAATTTCCATTTGATTCTGACCTTTAAAAATAGAAATAAACGTTCCCTCTTGATTGTGATAAAAATCTGCCCCTTGGAAAAGATTTTCTCTAGACTTTAAAGCCCAAAAATAGAAAAAACATCCTTTGTTTTTTACCCCTAAAAATGGAGAATTTAGCTCTCAATTTTGACTCCCAGGAGTGAAAAAAAATCTCATCCCTGATTTTGACCTCTAAAAGTAAAAAGAATCCCCCCCCGGATTTTGATCCCTGGAAGTGAAAAGAAATCCCTTTGATTTCGACCGCTGGAATTTGGAATAAAATCATCCCCTTGATTTTAACCCCTAAAAGTGAAAGAATTCTCTCTCACACACAATTTTGACCTGTAGAGAACTCCTACCATTTCCATGCCTAAAAGTAAGAGAAAATTCTTAGATAATGATTCATAAGAGTGACACACTCACTTTGACTTCTAAAAGTGAAAAAAATCGTCCTCCATCATTTGGCCCCTCAACAGTAAAGAAAAAATCACCCACATCTTTGACCCCTAAAAAATAGAAAAATCCCCTTTGATTTTGACCCCTAAAATAAAATTAAAATTCCCTTTCATTTTGACCCCTTGACGATAAAAAAATCCTTTCTTCATTCACCCATGAGTGAAAAAAAAATTCCCTAGCCTATTGAGCCAAGGGGGGAAATTACCACTCAACCTAGAAGTAAAAAAAAGGAAAATTCCCCCTCAAAAAAAGATAAAAGAGAAAGAGAAAAAAAAACTATTTCCCGACTTCGACCCATGGAAAGGAGATGAAAAAAAAATTCCCTGAGAGTTTGATCCCTAAAAGTGAAAAATGAAAGTTCTTTATTGATTTTGACCCCTAAAAGTTGAAAATAAAAGTTTTCTCTATATGATCAACATAACCTCTTATCCTCAAATTTCGTGTTTCGGAAAATGTACCTTAATCTTACTACATCAAAACATGCAAAAATCAGAGCTCTGTTATACAAAGTATCCATGTACAACTAATAAAAATCAAGATATGAGCTATATTGAAAAAATATTTTTGCATCTTTCCGAATGAAAAACGCAGTCTACATCACATTTTTTATTATGTCATCAAAAGTATATTTATCATTGATGAAAAATCATATAAATAACACCCCATGATTTGAAATCCCCTAAAAACATTTGGTTGGGGTCAAAAACTAATTTCCTAAAAGTATTTCCCGCTGATCAAATCCGTACAAACAGAAAATTTTATGGGTTTATATCAAGAAGTTTTTGTACATACATACATACATACATACAAACAGACATACGGACTTTCGGCAAATTATGATATGACGATATCAGCGTTTACCGTTGTCAATTATGGTGACGACATACACATGCAAACGAAATTCTGGGCTGAGTCAATTATATATATATATCAGTTGTTAAATACATTATTGCCCAAGTTCCAAGACCGAAGGAAATCCTATTTAGTTCAGGCTTTTTGATTTTACCATAAGGGCTCCCAGAATCTGGCACCTTTTTTGTAGATATTGTTGGTAATTACAAATATCAAGTGTGTTTTTGACGGCATTCAAGGTAATATATGCTGCAACAGAATTTTTTAAAGCGAAGACGTTAGTTACGGATTTTCAGTCTTCCGATTCTGGTGAAAAATTTAATAGTTAAGGAATGGAAATTTCCTACTCGTGTGTGTGTGTGGGGGGTCAATTCAAGTTTCATATCTTTCTGTTCCTTCAATTAAACGTTCCAAGTATTATACTTTTATTTTATTATAAATCTTAGCTGAAAATTTACTGTCCGAGTTATAGACAGGATTGTGTGAAAAAAAGTGGTGATATTTCATACTAAATTGCCGATTTAATCGCGGCCGAAAGTAATTTTGAAGGTACATAATCAATATTTGACTAAGAATCCATAAAAATGTCTGATAAATTCCGTCAATATTTTTATGATCAATGAAACTAAAGCAAGCTTAAGCCGATCCTCAACTAGAAGGAGGAAATAGAAAATAAATTGAATAAAATAAGGTAAAACATCACAACAAAAATAAAATAAATGGACAGAAAAGAGGGATAACCATAGAAACATATTGAAAGACAGACTTGCGGACATACCGACAATGCCTACGTCAGTAAACTAAACTTGATAACAATGAAATGCAAGAGGTAGATATTTGGAGAATCCATTTTTCATTGTGTTCTGTCCTGTTAGCAAATATCTTGACAAAATATCTTTTCACATGCATGCCACAATTGTTGACGGGGTAGATATGGGTTAAATGAGCAGAAGGACAAACCAGTCTCCCAAAACTACCTTAACAGCTAAAAAAATCCTTCACACTGAGTCAACTTTGAGGGATATATATATATATATATATATATATATATATATATATAGAGAGAGAGAGAGAGAGAGAGAGAGAGAGAGAGAGAGAGAGAGAGAGAAAGAGAGAGAGAGAGAGAAGTGGAAATTAAGTAGTTTAGTATTATGGTTACAGTGTAACTATAAAATGTATCAAAGCTCTCGTAGAACATCTTTTTTTATTTTCTCGAAACTAAAAGAATCAGATGCTGCGAAAGTCTAATGGACTGAATAGACCTGAAATAGAAATAAAAAATTCTTCTGTGTACAATTTTATGTACGTTGATTAAGATATTACCAAATTTAATTTCATGGACTATTTTTACTCTTATTCAAAACGTACTGCAATAATGAGATATCTTCTATAAAAGTTTAATTTTCAATTTAGATGCAAGAAAATAGCATAAAGTCAGTCGTAAAAACAACTTTTGCTCACTTTCAGAGGATTTCTGAGCAGATTGAGGCAGGGAATACTTTTTTGACTAAAATTTTATTTATTCCGCCATAACTGATAGATGTGTCTCCAGAAGAATGAAGTCCTGTTTTAAAATTCTTGAAAAAATAGAATTTACCTCGGGAAAAATTTCATTCGAAAAAATAGTTAATCTAATGATTATTAGGCTGGATTTGGGGAGAATATTACTTACTTCCCCATGAAAATGCGTTCATTTACCAGGGCATCGTTCAGTTCAAAGGTCAAGGAGAAAAGTTTTGATCCTTCTATCATATCTACTGTCAGTGGCGTGTTTCTTTTTAATTTTAGATGTTTAATGAATGACAGGAAATGTCAACAGCCCATCAATACACTGTCAATACCAATTCATAAATGCCAGGGAAGTTAAATCACATTTCTGAATGACTCGCTAACGTACCTAGCAAAATGTATTGTATGTCATTTTCTTTACATAATCAACATTCTTTTAAAAAAGATGGATGCTTTGAAATTTGATGAACAATCTCTGTAGACCAACATTCTTTCGGTATATTTCATGAGATTCCAAGAAGGTCGAGTGAGTATAATCATAAATAA
>OY735210.1:7572095-7679595 GCA_963457665.1 Thysanoteuthis rhombus | reverse complement strand
ACACAATTCATATATATATATATATATATATATATATATATATATATATATATATATATATATATGTGTGTGTGTGTGTGTGTGTGTGTGTGTGTGTTAGTGTGTATGTGTTCATGCATGTGAGAAAGTATGATTGAGAACTGTCAGAACTGCAACTCTAAATTGACTGAGAGATAGATAGATTGATAGATAGATTATCTGTATATCAGGCCTCTGTTGCATTTTACATGACTTTGTCCAAATTCAGTTTTGGCTTAGTCAGGATTCAATTATTAATTTCCCCTCACTACTAAAAGGATTTACAAATATATATATATATATATATATATATATATATATATATATATATATATATGAATGTGTGTGTGTGTGTGTGTGTGTTGAGAAATAATATTCAACGTCAAATTTTATGTTACTAACATATTCATTAGCAATAGCATAAAGAGTACAGTATGAAACCAATCCTTTTATCACTTGCTGAAAGGATTTACGATTCTAGACAAAAAATGATTGTTATGACTATATTGATCTCTCTCCAACCCCAGTGGTTTCGACAATAAAGAAGTGTTTCGCTGATCTGATGATATGAAAATTTTTAGCTGCTAAGTCAATTGAGTGAGAAAGCTGTGGTAAAATCCCCTGAACTAATGGTTTTATCTTCTGTTGTATTTTCTTATTTCTTCAACCGAGTATGAGATTGCACTATATTCTAAAGAATGAAATATTTCCCGTTGACCGAAGCGGAAAACCTTTAATGTATTTGTCTTCTTGTTACTCCTTCAAATAATTTAAGAGATCTGATTTTCTTGCCTTATTCTAAGAGATCGTATTAGAGCTTGTAATAGATGAAACATCACAAATCTCACTGGCTTCTCACCAAAACCTTATAAGGCAGGAGCTTTAGATGTCGAGACGGGCTTTTTATCTGGAATCCCACACTATTTCAATTTTTTTTAAATAGTTTGATAGTTAGCCTTTGTCATGACTTATAATGATGAGTATGGTATTCACAAATGCATCTGACTCCATTGCATTTCGAGCGGGATATTGCAGTCCAAACAACCTAAAATGATGAATCACAACGATCTTTGTGTAGCCTGTATCAGCTATAGTTGTTTGGCTTCAAATCCTTCAATGAGAGGTATTCTCTACATAAACAGTAGGCCCTCGATTTAACAGACCCGGTATAACGAATATCGAATTTAACAGGTCTTTTCCATATATATTTTATTTTTGTTTATCTTCTTTCTATCATATGAAATAAGTGGTTCTGTCCGCTGTTATGTACCCTTTAAACATCGGTACGGCGCAACTAAATTTAGCATGCAAATGTTTTGGAATAAAATATCCTGAGAAAATAATTTTATAGAGTTTTAGAAGGGGGTTCTACTTACTATGTATTATCCTTTGCGTTCAATATATATATATATATGTATATGTATATGTATGTATATATATATATATATATATATATATATATATATATATATATATATGATTGTGTCATCCACAGACGGCTGTTTCGTTTTATGACAACTCTTCAGTGTGGCTATAAACTATCAATTATCCCATCCAGTACCACGAGGCGAGGCAGGATCGAAACCTCAGCTTCAGACCCGGAGGCTGGTATCCTCTCTCTACTCCACGGAGCTGGACGGTCAGTGAGGTTGAATTTAATTGATATATTCATTTATCGTATATATTCCTCATCCACCAGGGTGCTACATTCCATGTTGGAAGGGCATTATATATATATATATATATATATATATATATATATATATATATATATATATATATATATTCCAGGTAGTCCGTCATGAATAAATTATTGTAAATCAGCTTTCATTTTTCTTTAAATTAACCAATACTTCTGAATTATGCTTAAAATGAATCTTATTTATGCGACGATGGGCTTCCATAATAAATTTTAGATAAGATCTCGGAGCACTGCCAAAAAAAAGTTCAAAACTTCTGGACAACATTGCCAAAAAGATGAATGTAAATATCACATTTTTTTTAATGATTCAATAATTTCATATTCTACAATACTTCTTATTGTATGGAAGCCTTTTCACATAAAATTAATTTTCGGGAAACGCAAAAGAATGACCCATTTGGGTTGGATTCGGATTCAACGGACTTTTTGCATCATGCCCTCCCCTTTGCAAGTTAAACATTTTTCCTCTTTTTTCCTCTTCTTCTCCTTCTTGTATCTTTCTATGCCTTTGTGTGTGTTGGAATGCAAGAAAGTCCCCCGAGTGTCATCGAAAGGTTCCTTGTTTTTAATGGTTGCTCTTAAGCGCTCAGTATGTGGCTTTGTCGAAGCGCCACACGTTGAAGTGAAAGCACTCTGAGAGCAGCGAAGTTAATACCGTATCTCTGGCGTCATTTGGCCAGATGGGGGTATAAGTGTAATCCGTAAGCCCTAAGATGCGTGCATGACGATAAGAATGAACAATTTTTGCTAACATTCAACATTGAACGGTTTTGTCTGGCTGCAAGATGGCGCACAAACTGCTTCTGTTTTCATGTAACCTCCATAGCACCCATTTTGTCACCTCTTTCTCTTTTCTTCCCCTTTCTCTGTCTCTCCCTCTCTCCCTCTCTCTCCCTCTCTCTCCCCCTCTCTCTCTCTCTCTCTATCTCCTAAATTAAATTCATTTAGCTGTTTTTTCTTTCTCTCTTTTGTCTTTATCCTTTTTTTCTTCTTTTATTTCTTTTGCTCCTTCTATAACACGTCTCTTTTCCTCCCCAATGTATCATTCTGTTGCTTCCTTTCTTTTCCCCATTTTCTTTTTTTTTCTTTTCAGTCGAGCATGTTTTATTATTCGTTTGTAATATATGCACTTGTCACATGTTTCATTGTTTCGTACAACTCTCGTAAGTGACGTCATATATCATTTGATTGTGTTTTATCAAGGTCAACTTTAATGTTATTCGTTTCATTTATCTTGATTTACTGTCATCCATGAACATTTTATTGCATATTATCCATTACAGTCACTGGACAGAATATATGGAGTTTTGTTCATTGCAGAGGAATAAGCACTTGGTACGTGGGTAATGAACTAACTTGAGACATCAATCATTACATTTAGAGAAAGCATAGAGTAAGTATTTATCTATATCTACCCGTAATAAGCATTGTGGCAAACGAAAGTACTTCTAAAATGAAGAATTATGGTATCTCGTATTTAACCACGAACATCAAGGAGTATCGTGACACTTCCTTTCAGGGACAACGGGTAGATGGTCTCTTGTACATTCTCAATTCCAAGGTGTGTCACTTTGCGACTCTTAACTACGAACTAAAGCTGAAGTCCACAAGTGGAGTTGATGGTAGTAAGGTTTGATATTCCTAAATTCTTTTATTTGAGTTGTTATCATTCTAAGACTGTTAATAACAACAAAAACGATGAGTTCAAACGTCTAAACAAATCTTAGAATGTAATAACTGCTGTTAATGATAAGTAAATGGGAATATAAACCTATACTTTGTAGTCTGATGCCAGATTAAGTCGATCTTTGTAAGTAAAAATTATGAGGAAATCGTAAGAATTGTCAAAGTCCCTTCAACATGGTGCAATAGTTAGCTGGCTAGTCCAGCCGACCATTACTATTGAAGTAATGGATAACCTCACTAAGTGCACTTCACTTGCTGTCTAGAACCAAACTAAACTAAGCTCAGTAAGTATTTTAAAAAAGATGATAGGCACATGTAGTGCCACAGCATTAAGAAACGATTTACAAGCTAACAAACCATTTCTGTAGTGGTGAATTCGATACTCAATGAAGCAAACTGTAATAAATAATTATATGCTGGAGGTTAAAACACCTCATCAGGGAGCAAGTTAGTATAGTAAATCATTACTAATGTTATGAGCCTCACGCTTTTACTCTTATGCCAGACTAAACCAAGCTTGGTAAAAATCAAGGTGCTAGCTACGTTAACTATTGCTACAGCTAGAGTAGTTCGAACGATACTCACTGAATGTCCTAATAGTGCAACCTCGCGGAAGACTAGGCAAAAGTTAATAAATATTTATAGCATTAATAATACGATAATTGCATTATGGAATTAAACTCTTGGGTTTAAACACTTTTTAAAATCCGGCCTTGTGCCACACGTGGCTTAGCCTGATTAGATCATCGCAGACACACGACTACGCACGCTTGCGCGTATGAGCCCATTACACAGCGACCTCTATCAACCGTATATTTTCAATCCGCCAAACCACACTTCCTCGCCTTAGATTCGTTGTTATTTCCGTTTTCATATCAAAGCATGCGTCATAGTACGGCTATTGATTCGATGTATTCTGCGCTCTTGTAAGTGCATGCAAATGTGTGAAGGCGAGAGTTGTCGGCAATTGTTCGAAATTCCATTTGAAATCGGGGTGGCAGAGTGAAGGGGACTGGTGTTGGACGGGTGGGGTCTGGGGCTCTCTTTTATGGCGGAATGATTGCGTGTCCACGGATCGATGCAATTGTGCAGGCTTACGAAAAGCAGACCATTCGTTTGGGTGGAGGGGGAAAGGCATAATATATTAGTGCGCGTTATGTCGTATGTGTATATGCATGGACACGTGTGTGTTGGTATTGGGAAATTGTGTTGATATGTATGTGGTGATACGTGCATACATGTGTAAAAATCACGTGGGTGTGGGAAATTATGATCGTATGTATGTGGTAATAATAAATGTGTGAAAATCATGTGTATGCGCAAGCGTGTGCGTGAAATTTCGCTCGGATGTATGTGTGAAAGCAAGTGTAAGTCTGTGAAAAATTATTCAGGGAGCGTGCATCAGCGTGAAATGGGATAAATATACGAGGTCTGTCTGGTAAGTATCCAGCCATTTGTTATTAACAAGAGGAAAGAGCCTACTTACGGCAATGGCATGTTAGTCTTCTTCAAAATAATCCGCTTCGGGCCCCAGAAACTTATCTCAGCGTCCCTTCCATATTTCAATTTTTTTTTAAAGTCCTGTCATGGGGTCGCCGTCTGCTGCCTCGTAGCTTTCTTCCTGATCTCGTCCACGGTATGAAATCTTCTCCCTTTTTACGGCAAAAAGCTAGAAGTTTCGTAATCGAATCCGTACAGTGGGGATAGGGATGCTGACAGAACCAGGTGATGTTTTGCCAACAAAAAAAAAACCTGCTCGTGACGTGAAGAGTGGGCCAGTGCGGCCATCGAGAATGCAACGGCACACAATTCTTTCCAAAATCAGCTGAGGTAGAGTTAGCCACACAGTAAAATTTTAATGCTGTGCACGAATTTTGAAAATTTCTGATTGAGAAAAGGGGGTCAATTATTATAACTACATGGCAATACAAAAATCTTCACATCGCTCTAACTCTAGGAAGCATTATTTGATCACAGTCTTTACCAAATATTGTAATGTGTACAAATTAGTGCTTAAATCCTGTCAAATAGAAGTTCGTCTTTGCTAGAGAAAAATACTGAAGAGAAATAATGAATATATCATTTATTTGGTTATGCACTTTTTGTTATAAGTAATTGAGCTTCGTTTCATAAACTTCAGATAAGAAAACTGATTGTTTCGAGAGTGAAAATATTTTCAGCACGTTTCACTCCTGGTTGCTCGCAGGATTTTCAGCACTGCATCAGCCATGATAAATGACAGAGAACTCAAATTCACATAATGGCGTCTCACTGTCAACTGAATACCCCAACAACACATTGTCTGACTACACACAGTAAGATCCTTTCTGATTGATAGCTAGGTTACATTAAGACTACGCGACCAGTTTTGAAGATATTCAAATAGCTGTTGGATGGTGGTAACCTACAAGAAGCAACAGGAAGCAAAGCATATATATTATTTACTATATTATAAATTATTTGTAACCATGGATAACCCTAACCCCAGACGACTCGATCCTAAATTATTTGATTAATCATCATAGACCTCTGTATAAAATAAAACAATTTCAAATTACATTCCTTTACTTTTTGTTAATTCGCATTGCTTCCCGATGTTCTACCAATGACTGTAAAAAAACTGATAAAATCATAGTTGATTCTGATTGGGACTAGTCAGTGTGTGAGGTGCAACGAGCAGAAATTTTTTAAAAATGGGGGCCGGATCCGTGCATCTATACATCTGCTTGCATGTACATTTTTTTGAAGTTCGCTTGTGTGTACGCGTTTATGGCCATAGAAATAGTGAGACGGAGATAGTCGTATGTGAATGTGTGTATGTGTATATATGTACGTGTACGTTTTGTGTTAGCCTTTAAATGAGGTGAGCATATAAGATGTACAAAGGAGAGGAAGTTCGTTACCAAACTCTGGAACGTTTAATTCACCTAATGGTGGGAACCCGACTTGTCTGAAGATTACAAATCATTTTTCTCTTATTTTCTTGCATCGTCAATTTTCATTAGCGACTGGAAAATAATTCAGAATATACATATATATATATATATATATATATATATATATATATATATATATATATATATATATATATATATATATATGTTTGTGTGTGTGTGTGTGTGTGTGTGTGTGAAATACTATCGAAAGGACGCAAAATAGATTCTTCAAAGAGAGGAAAAAATGACAGAAAATTAGATTGTTATTTCCTCATTGAAGGATTTCAAGATATCTGTGAAACGTCTGGCGAGACACATGAGGCTGGATTGATCATTTCGAAGCCTGACACGTAGTTATCTAAGACTATAACGTCAGTGTTAAGAAACTATTCAATGCAATGTCAAAATGAACTAAATTCAACAATCTTTGCTTGAAAAATTTAAAATTATTTATGAAACTAAAGACTCGCGCTGATTAATCGGACGAGCAATCAACAAGCGAAATGGAGCCAACCACAGAGAAAAGAAAAAGAAAAAAATATTTGGAACACATTAAAAATATCGAGTATAGAAAATATAATGCTGAATAAAATTATTGAAATTTTTTTTTTCAAATAACGATTTTCAGATCTCTTCTTTATATGGTTAAACAACAAAAAGACTGGCTACCTGGTTAGTTTGTCTGCACATAAACACATCATAGAATGAAGTGCTTCGGTGTAGTCTAGCAAGAAATAGACGGGAATTCTAACGAACTGTCTGGCTGAAAATCAACTGGCGTGCTGGTATGCTGGTGGATTGGCCTACGTTAAAAGATTACCGCTGAACATTCGACGTAAGCTTTGCTGTAGCCTAGATGAACCAAATACTGCCTAACGTCTGTTTCATCTAATCTCCTAATCAAATCTTTGTGACAGTTCCTAATATTCCAATCATTATGGCAACAAATATTACTCTTATGATGCATTGCTAATACTCTTCTCCAGAAAAGTCTTAGTACAGAGGAAGCCGTTTATTGGGATCACTCTAAGACATGGTCTTTTAGACAAAAAAAACAACTGCCTGATAACATTAAACACATGGTATAAATATTTGAACAATTTACTTTTATTATTGTGAATTTACAATGATAGTTATGAATTCATTGCTATGAAATCAAACTCAACTTTACATTATGAAAAAACTAACATAAAATCATTTTTTTTATTAAAAAAAAATCTTTTATTCATCTTAAATAGTGTGTGGACCTGGCTACTTCTGATAGCAATCGCCGTTTGATAACATTATCCATAATCATAATAAACGCCTTCCTCTATGTTTCTTAATTTTCCTCTACTTTCCCCTCATTTTCAATCGGTGATCTGCTGAAAAAGCTACCCCTTCTACGATGCGACAGAATCCCTTCTTCGTTCGTAGTTATCCTTGCTAGGTTGGTAATCGTCTGATCAAATCTCAAAGTAATAAGGGATTTTTTCGTTCAAAAATAGCTCCTGGTTTATGTTGATTCTTTTTGTTTTCATTGCCGAGTCCAGTAATTCATCTAATCTTTAACATCATATGCATTTTGAAGATTGTTCCAGGTGCCTTGTGGCTGTCTCTGGAGTTCAGATGATGGTCACCCTCTACAAATCTCCACTGATCTCAGTACCCTTGCAAAACCTAGCGATACCATACCCTAGAAACTCTTAATACTAAATCAATAATTTGGTATGACTCTATATTTTATGTTCCATAGCTTCCTTGACTCCCGGCTGAGGTCCTGGTATTTTACAATCTTTTCATTTTCTTTTGTCTCCATCCCGTGGTTTGCTGACACGGCTACATCTTCGATTTGACCGACTTTCTCCCAGGTGGAAAATTATTATAGATATACATAAAAACGTTATTTTGAAACAATTTTCTCTGATCAGATACGAAATGATATTGTATTACAGAAAAAAAAAGACAGAAAAGCTTCTTGTGTTTATAGACTGATGGAATATGTCTACTTATTCTCTAGTAGGCATTCTGTACATATTTCTTCGATTACTTCTTTGGATATTTCTCAGCACCTTATATTCGCAGATCGATCAAGTAGGGAGGAACTCAGTATCAGTGTTTTCGTGTGAGAAACACGCTAAACCACAACAACGTCCTAGCTTTGGTGTATGTGAGTGTGTGTGTGTATGTGTGTGTATGTGTGTGTGTGTGTGTGTGTTTGTGAGTGTATGTATATGTGTGCATTTGTTCGAGTGCGTCCCTCTCTGTGTGTACATGTATATGTGCATGTTTATATGTGTCCACGTGTGCTGCTTTGATTGTGTGTGTGTGTATATATGTATGGGTTTGTGAGTTCCTGCGGGTGTATATACATGCATGCATGCGTCAGTATGTTTTTATTTTATTTGCGAATGTATTTGCGTGTGTGTGTGTGCATGTTTGTTTTCATTTGTCTATTCCTGTATATACCCTTGTTTGTGTCTCTGTATACTTGTATATGTTTGTGTGAATGTGTATTTTCATTCCTGTAGGTTTGAGAGTGTATCTTCTTGTTTTTCTTTCTGTGAGTTTGTATCTGTGTGCGTATGTAGGTTTTTCATTCCTAATGTTCGTGAATTCATTTATGTGTGTGTGTTTATGTATGCATGTGTATGTATATGTGCGTTTGTATCTCTGTGTGTACGTGCATTTGTTTCTCTGTGTGTCTATATATAAGTGCGTTTAGTTGTGTGTGGTGGTGGTGGTTGGGGCTTGTGAAAGAGAATTGGAATCTCCCTGATAGATGAAATAAAACGACAGATCATAAGAACGAGGATGACCTCTGTTCAGTCGGCATGATTGAATGACTGTGTCAGGTAACTTCCATTCTGAATCACTGATCTGCAATATGGCGGCAAGCTCCTCGATTCCTTGCTCGGAAGTTTTCGTTAAGGGTGGGGGCTGTCGTTTTGCGGAGAAAAGGCTCCGGTCAAAACTGATGACCAGAATCAAGATGGACAACAGGAAAGAAATCAGAAGAATAAGCGACAAAACATGTCAAGAAGAAACGAACAAACAAGATGGATACATAATAGAGGAAACTTTGAAGAGAAGAAGAAGAAGAAGAAGAAGAAGAAGAAGAAGAAGAAGAAGAAGAAGAAGAAGAAGAAGAAGAAGAAGAAGAAGAAGAAGAAGAAGAAGAAGGAGGAGGAGGAGGAGGAGGAGAACAATAATAACAAATTAAAAAGATTCGAAGTAAAAGAAGGTGAAGATCTGGACCAGAAAGAAGAACAAAAAATAACAAACAAAGAGAGAAAATAGAGACGTAAGATAGACATTGACAAAATGAAAAAGAAGGAAAGATAAATGAAAAGGTACGAGAAAAGAGATATAGTGAGAGGGGGGGAGAGATGAGAGTACGACGAAAAAAGACAATAAGATGAAGAACAAAGGAAAAAGAAACGAAAAGAAAAAAGGGAATGAGAAACGAAGAAAAAGAGAAAGAAATGGAGAGGGGAGAAAAAAAAGAAGAAAGTGATAGATAGATAGATAGATAGATAGATAGACAGATAGATATGAACAGACTGAGATAGATAGATATGAACAGACTGAGATAGATAGATTGATAGATAGATAGATAGATAGATTCGTCATCACAGTCAATTATTGAACAACGTTAGCGTTAAAAATAACATCTGAAACAGATTAAAATATAAACATCAGGAAACATTTATGTTCTGGAGATCGAGTTGTTATTAATAAACCTGTCAAAATAAGACCCAAAATGGACCAAAAACTTTTTTCTGAAAATTAAATAACAATTTTTTTCTATAGGATTTAGTGCAGTACCGATGCTAACTTTCATGTGTGTAGGCAAAACAGTACGGCCTGGAGCGCTTGAATACACAAATACACGCACATATAAGAAAAGATCGAACCTTTTGCTACCTTTGGTGGCTACAGTTGTTTAATACATTGATAGATCGATAGATAAAAATCAACCAAGACGAAACATAAAAGTCGATATGAAAGAAAAGAGTCGGAATCGACCAACGCCGAGGAAAAACTTAGAAAATTAAGATGATAGAAAAAGATATGAGAAAGAAACAAACAGAAAAAAAACAATGAAAAACAAATAAATGTAGCTATCAACTTGAGGGTGAAAAGTCAAAACCTCACCTTGAGCTTGCATTTACTACATTGATGATCACGTTTCATAAAAAAAGGCAAACCTATATTTCTAAACGAGGCTAAAAAGCACCTTTTAATACATCGGCCAGTCTATGCGTTTCCAAATCCGTCATGGTACGGAACCCTGGCCAAAACATAGGACGACTGAGTCAGGTCTGGGTTTCAATAGATCAACTTGATCGATCGGTGATTCTTGGCCTCTTGCGCTGTCCTTTTCCGGCCGCTTTCCTGATCCGTCAATTAAATGCGACCGACAGTGTGTAATTAAGGCGACTGTAAGGTATCTGGATAGCACGCAGTGTTGACAGAGTAAATACTTCTAATTTCTATGCGATGAAGAAACATTTCTCGTTTGATATGAAGGAAAAGAGAGACGCGCTTCTCTCCTGTTGTCGCTTTTATGAAACTGAGCAAACACGGAAGTGACGGAAGTAATCTAAAGTATTTTCGCTAAGGGTTTAATCGCTTCTAAGTAGCAAGATTATACTGGTTTACTGATTCCATGAGAATCGGGTGCAGGGGGTACGTTTTGCCCGGATATGGGATTGGCGGGGAGGGATTAAAAACTGATAAAACAGGATGTACCCCCTGATAAAATTCCTCTCAGATGCACTGCTGGTTTGAGAATGGCTTTCGGGATCACCATCAACTTTTCCGTTGGGTTTCAATGATTTACTTAGATCTATCCATTTTCTTTCTCATGTTTCCATCGCTTCGTTTTTTATTTTGTTTTCTTCGTTTTCTTTTCGTTGATCTTAGTCCATTTTCCTGTCTCCAAATTTTTCGTATCCTCCATCTTTGACTGTTTCTATCCAGCTCGCTGTGTGATACATGCAATCCTTTCACTCTTTTTCTTAATTCAGCATAAGTTAGAATATACAACCAGCTTAGCTTAGTCTAGCAAAGAGCCACACTTATGAGGTAGTTTGTGAGGATCGAGCTCACTAGTAGTAATGGTTCAAAAACCCTTCCTAAATTGCGAGGCATCTAACATGTAGTCTTTTTCGTTCGAACATTTATACCTTTCAACCTTTGGATAGAGAAAGACGGATATCTAAAGCTTTTAGGTATTGAAGGTTTTACAAGCATTTGAATGCATTAATTCCTATAAAAAATCAAAATAAGATTGTGCTGCGTTAATATTCCAAGTGAAAATCTGCATTCGGAATGATTAACATTAACTGAGATCGATCTCCAACTGAAATCACCGAAGATAAACAAAACTGATTGACATATGTACTTTATTTGAGCTCATCAAGAAAGATTATGAACAGGCTGAACTAAATAGATAGATAGATAGATAGATAGATAGATAGATAGAAAGATAGAGGTTTTAGTTGATTGATAGCAACATATCAAGAAATACAGACAAAAATCTCAACATTTGTAAACTTAATCACATAGTCGTTTGGTATCAAAAGTTGAAAACTAGAACATTACGCCAGAAAACCAAATTTTATTGCTATGAACATAACAAAATATACGCTTATTCCTGTTTTGTCGTTGTGGTAAGTAAATCTCTGGAAAATGCTTTTTAATAGAAATAAATTGGTACATGGAAAAAAAACAAGTTTTCTCTACCTCCCTAAAATCTTATTCACAATCAATCAAGGATATTGAAAAGGCAAAATCACATCACTATTTGGAAGAGTTACCAAACCAAAAAGTTAATTTAGATTCTCCCATCAGGAAAGGCTTAATGGCCCTTGAAGTTTTTGGTAATAAAAACCGATTTCGTACTTGTTCAAATACTTATGAGCAGTAATTGTAACATAAACAAACCATGGTTTAAATAAAAAGTATTGCTACCTCATCAACTGTTCCCTGCACACATGTTAGTGCTCACAAACAGAAAGCACTCCATTCTTACTTGCCCTGCTGCTAACCGACGGTGCTTTACTCATTTTACTATCTCCAAGTGGAGTGCTCCCATAGCTTCACCCGCTGCGACACCAAACCAGAAATTGACGTCCGGTCAGCTGGCCAATGTTTGCTTGATGAGGAAATCGTCCATGCCGTGGAAAGCTGACCACTATGAAGTAGCAGCACAAACTGTGTGTACATGGTCGGGGGAGGGTCATCCGACTTTCTATGTTCCCGCTTCAGAGACGTCTGGTAATGTGAACATTCTTTCATAATCCAGTCTTCAAGCTGTGACAGTTAACGTGATAGACCCGTTTTTATTAACATCGTTCAGATCGTTGAAAATACTATAGCCGTTGGTGGCCGTGAAGCCCTGATTACAAATTCATTATTATCACTTTTAACTTATTAAGTGTTCACACCAGTAGTAATGTGAGGCTCACAGAGAAAATTGAATGAGAGCAGGTCCCTTCAATACTCCAACATCACCCTTAATATTCTTGCTACAATCAGTAATGCTGTCCTCTGGATGCTCTTCCCATTTCTTCCAACATATGTGATCATCTTTTCGGGACCGTTCCAGATTATTTGAAATCCAACGACCAAAACTGTCAAATTAGGTTCCCTCAGTTTTCATGTTGGTTTGGCTGGCTGACTATGTATTATGTATACTGGCCACACGAATGAAGGTCGAAGGCTGACATATCCAACATTTACACCTTATTATGACTAAATTTTTTTCTCAACCACCCACCACCTAAATAGATTTATTTTGGGATGGGGTGTCAAATTTCAATGTAAATTTATGCAAAATTGATCCCTTAGTTTTTGTCCTGCAGCATTAATGACTGTCTTTTGGGAAAATCAGACTTTTTAAATAATCACTGCGTGACGGAAGACGAGAAAAGTAACTCAATCCAATGATTGCCTCCTTTTTCATTTTTTTTTTTTGCAATGAATCACCCCAACACAACACGCTGCCAAAATACATTGGTCATGTGACAGTTTTCACTGAGTGACTACTATTCTTATTATCCCATCAGTTGTCTAGTGGTCGTAGCTGGAGACTGAGTGACATAAAGTCTCCTCAGATCTCAAACCTTCCTCGTCCGCACTTATCACAGCAGAGCTATGGCGTGCACTGCCCAAACCTTTCTGAGCTTTACTTGCATATGCTTTTTTTTTTCATTCTAAAATGACGACTAGATTCCGTCTCATACTTCCGTATTTCTCTTCAGTATTAATGCAGACCCTTTGGTTCCTTTCTCACATCTTTTCAGTTTTTCTGGTAAGAATCCTTTTCTTTCCACAGGGATATACTCTCTGCTATCTAACTGGCAAGACTTTTTCAACATTTGCGGTAACCACGTGATTGGTCTATAGTTGCTTGCTTGATTTCGATCAGGACAACTTTGAAGGTGGTGTCTGTCATGCAGCATGGTGGATTTTCTAAACTAATCAGACCCTGGTGCTTTCAGGTTTGCTATTCTTCTTCTTCTTCTTCTTCTTCATCTTCTTCTTCTTCTTCTTCTTCTTCTTCTTCTTCTTCTTCTTCTTCTTCTTCTTCTTCTTCTTCTTCTTCTTCTTCTTCTTCCAGAAAATAGACGCCTTCCTGCAGTTGAAAAAAAGAACACAAAATGATTAATTTTAAGGTATTAGAAAATAAAATTCCCAATAAAATATTTGCTGTCAAAATAGATTAGAGGGACACATTGTCTACACAGAAAATAATTGTGTAATTGTTTAAAACCTTTTGATGTACCCCTCAAATAGATATATACTAAAAGTAAAAGAAAAAGATATAAAATTGCAGAGTCATGCACAGTCAATAATAATTCCAAAGAACAGAGGAGAGCACGAAATGTTGTTCAACGAAATGAAGGAATACAGTGATGACATTTGGATGGAGTTTGGAATAGAAAAATGTGCAATTATGGTAAGGCACAAAGGAAAGCTGGCAGCCGCAGGAAGAATCGCACTCTTCGACAGCAAAAGATTCGAGCAGTGATCACACAAAAACCAATGCAAATACATGGGAGTTCTCGAGTGTGACACGATAAAACGGGAAGAAATGAAGGAAAAATTAAGAGAATACCTAGGAAAATTAGGAAAATATTAGAAATTAATCTAAACAGCAGAAACCTTATAAAAAGGGATGAACACATAGGCTGTATCAGTTGTAAGATATACGGGACCATTTCCTGTGTGGACAAAGGAAGAACCCCAGTCAATGGACCGGCAAACAAGGAAGTTTATGACAATGCACAAGGCCTTACACCCCAGAGATGACATGGATAGACAGTATCTAGAGAGAAAAGAAGGCGACAGAGCATGCATCAGCATAAAAGTCTCGAAAAGTATATGCAAGCAAATAATGAAGAAATTATACAAAGTACCTGAAGCAGCGCAACGATCAACAAAAAAAGTAGAAAACAATGGAACAACACAGCGAACAAGGAAAGGAAAATGGGAAAAGAAAAAATATTACAGAAAATTGAAAGTCAGGTACAAGATGTGGCAGACGAGAGATCATGGACATGGCTACGAAAAGGAAACCTGAAGAGAGAAACTGAATCGCTTATCACGGTAGCTCAAAACAAAAGCATCAGGACAAACTATATCAAAACAAAAGTCGACAGAACACAGACAAACAGCAAGTGACGCCTGTGCAGTGAAAGAGATGAGACCGTAAACCACATAACTAGTGAATGTAGTCAACTAGCCCAGAAGGAGTATAAACACAAATACGATAGAGTAGCAAAAGCGATACACTGGGAACTGAGTAAACGAATGAGATTCAACCATGTGGAAAAGTGGTACCAGCACAAACTGGAGACTGGAAACCACAAATTACTTTGGTACTTTCACATCCGAACTGACCCTACCCCATTCAAGCCTGAAGACCGGGTCTAGTTATGGTGGACAAAAAGAGGAAAACCTATGCCTGCAGACCACAGAGTAAATAGAAAAGAGAGTGAGAAACTAGAAAAATACTAGGACTTAACAAAAGAACTGAAGGTGTGGAATATGAAAGTCAGGGTAAAACCATTAATCATAGGTGCATCCGGAACTGTACCAAAGACACTGGAGGCGACATTTGATAGCACTGCCAGGAACTGCATGAATACTAGCGAAAGTTCTATAAATATAAGATCTACGAACCCGGCTGTTAGCAGTGGCCTGACAGAAGACGTAAACAACACACAAATGATTATGAAGGTACAAACCACAGTACCTCTGTGATAGATAAAGGAGAAATGAGAGGAGGGCTGAAGACCTGGGCAGACTTACTGTCATTCAGTCTATAGCAAGAACCACCAGCCGGAATGTTTTCAGCAGAATATATACATGAACCGGCCTTGGTGAATGAAAAAATTTGCCACAGTTTTGCTCAATCAGGCTAGATGTTTCACCAAAAGCCTATTTCAGTAAAATCTTGTTCAGTTTTTTCAAAGTTAAAGAAGTGATGGGGCTATAAAACAGTTCAATGTTGAGGAAACATTGGGAAATTCTTTTTATAAATATAAAGGACATAACCTGAAAAAGTGATTAAAGTTAAAAATGATTCAAACTCAGTTTAGAAAAAAAATGAAAAATTTCCAATATTAGAATTGAATTTCTTTTTCGGATAACTTGCTATCACGCATGCATGTTATAACCAAAAAAAGCAGGGTTTATATTTTACTTTTAAATTTCAGCTAATCTCCCAACGGTGGCAAATGTTCACAACATCAAGTAAAAATCTAATATTCCCATAACTCTCAGTTAATTGTTCAGAATGCACCATATTGATGTATGCAGTTTTCTTGTTATTCTTTAGAAATACATTTTTCAAACTACTCGACGAGTGAAGTCCATTCTAATGGGTTATATGTCAGACCTAATGCTTCAATGACCTTTACTGCTGGTATAATATACTAATAAAATATTGCCGTTCAGTGCAAAAAACGAACGGAACTCTTCATCTCAGTTGCAATACTCGAAGAATATTGCTTCCGGACCAAATGAATTGTTCTCACGAAGACGTGAACCAATTAGCAGTGCATACTCTTTGGACAAACCTAAATCTTCGATGGGGTCATTCAGTTATCCTTGACTTAAGGGCATAGGTTTGTCATCGTCACTTAATGCTTCATCAGTAACTTGACTGAAATCTATATCTTTGGGTAATGTAGATATCGGAACTCCTGATCGCGAGGCACCAAATTTATGGCAGAATGGACATTGGGGCACTTAGGATGATATCTGTTTGTTTTATTTGTTCCTTGGGTGAAATATAGGATAATATACACGTAAAATTGGATGAAATAAAGGAGTTTTTAAAAAATCAATATTTATCTTGATAAAATGTTCAATTTATTCCGAGCGATAGTTTGAGTTTACGATCAACTTTGCGGCAGATGAGCTCGGAAAAACGTCTTCCGTCTGCGATAAATTATTCCAATATCAATAAGTGTAAAAACATCGCAGATAATAAAACACACAGTCATGAAATTCAGCCAAGATTATGACTGCTACTAATCTTGACAGGTGAGCCCTCCTCAAATCCAAGATCAGCGTAGTACAATCTTCCTCTTTCCCATTGTCTTCCTTTGCATTTGCGCTGTTCAAAGCTGAACTTAATAAGCATCATATAGAAATTTAATATAGGAAACATATAAAAACACGCTCTATGTGAGTTTTAAATAGGTTACAACACACGCCAGGGAAGACCAAAGAATATATTAGCAGCGATGTTGTACCTAAAACAACAAAAGCGGAGACCATAGATGGAATAATCTATGAAATTAAATGTTTTATTCCTTGTTGACATTAGGTCGATTTATAAAGCGTGATATCACAGCTTGGGTTTATCAAACAAATATATCAAAACACTCTCATCATTAAATATATACCGACACAACCAATATCAAAAGCATTATAAGTAAGTAACCTGCTTAGCACGCTAAGCGTATGAGTATATGTACAAATTTAATGTTGATATTTTCAAAATGACCATTTAGAACTTATTTCTTTTCTACAAGACACAGTATTCAAAATATTTATCTGATATCTGTCAAAGGGACAGAAAGATACAGTTTGGTCTCATTGAATGTTGTTCACAATAAAAGCACTTATGAGTGCAAGTGTTACTGACACAATAAGGCTATTATACATATGATGTAAATGTATTGTTTATAAATTTACTAAAAAAAACTGCATTGACAATCAGGAAGAAGGGGATTCCCAGGGTCCAGGAATCATTGCAAACATTACTGGCAGAATAGGGCTACTACACATAAAACTAGCATATACCCATAAAAATGATGGGGCTACTCTATTGCAAAAAACAGTTGAAAATTATTTCATTTTTGAAAAAAATGAAAAATGATATGGCCAAATTTGACAAATTAAAAATAAACATTTACACACTTAATATTTTTCTTTCATTCAAGTTTTGAACTCCCAGCTTTGTAATTTCGATTGATTGCTGTTATGTCACGGCGGCTTCTCTCATTTCCTTACAACCCTTTCATTGTTTCATTAGCTATGTTAATTCATTTCATATAAATCAATCCATTATAGCTTTGAGGTTATGATAGCAATCAACAAAACAGAGATATAACCATACAATCAATTAAACATACTAAATTGCATATATGACTTTTATGTGGACAGATGGGAATTCATTGCTAATAATTTTACTAAAGAAATTTATAGAAAATGAGGAGAAGAGACGTTGCCAGTACGTCAGGCTTTACTGACGGAATACAAATAAATGAATAATGGCATTGCATTTTTAATGATTTTAACGTATTGCAAATATTTTTCCATTCTATTTGCTAAATGTATTGGAAAAAATGTTACAGTAGTTTTGCATCATAACTTATTTTACTATTAGATTGCATCAAACATCAGGGCGAACAGAGTTATCAGTGGTCAGGAAATAATAGAAACAATATTGGCAGGATATAGCGATAATGAGTATGATATGAATACATTAATTGTACGGTAGAAATGCAGTAAAAATCGGGAATAAATGAATTGTCAGTGGTCATGAATCAATGTAAGTGTTACGTAGAGGTCGGGACTACTTTATGTGTGATATAGATTTATTGCTAATGATTTTACTATAAAAACGCATTGAAAATCAAGGAGAAGGGGAATGTATGTGGCCAAGAATTAATACAAACGTTACTTGCAGAATAGGGCTATTATGAGTATAATTTTGCAAAAATGTACTTGGGTATTGAACGGGTCGTATGAGCACGAAATATATTTTTCAGCCGTTGCCATTACAATACTCTGTTGCTGAACCCAACATACGCACAGAATTAACAGAGACACTCGGTTACAGTAATTTGTTTGGTCATTATGTTAAAGATATAAAACAATGAAAAGTAAAAAAATAAATCAAGATAATATCCCCTGCCGAGAAAAAAGGATAACCAAGTCTTTGTCTCAATTAACAGGTAAGTTCTAAGGCTTTTTTATAAGTACATTAAGTGTCTGAACGTTGGCTTGCACTTGCTAGTATTAATAGACCTGAGAGGACGATAGTAAATCTGTCTATATAAATGCAAGGTGCAACATTTTGTGTGTGTGTGTGTGTGTGTGTGTGTGTGTGTGTACTCCTTAATATTACTCTTTAAACACTGTAAAACAATGCTCAAGCAGGAAAGTCTTTCGCAAAATAAGATGGCAGATGTGATGATACCAGAAAAGGAAGAAGCAGTCGTCCTGTTGTGTATTCATGTTAATGAAAAAGCTAAAATGATTCACCGTGCTCCGGCTCCCCCTGTATGCATATATATATATTGAACGTGAAGAAAGCAAAGTTTCAGCATAATAGTTATTTTGTAGATAGAACCTTCACTAAAAGCTGTAAATGCTTTTCTTGAAACTTTTTATTTGTAAACCTTCTACTATGTCCATTGAGTAGGCATACTGCATATAGGTGGGCACTGCTCATGCTGTCTCGGAACAGAATGGATCATTTTCTTCTCTTTAGATACGAATTCACAACAAGATTTCGTTTTCTGAAGTCAACGCATCTGCCGTCTTATTTTGTGAAAGACTTGCCTGCTTGAGCATTGCCGTACAGTTTACAAAAAATAATATTAAGAAGTACTCTTATTTTCATTTTAGGGGTCAAGAATTCTCCAACTATGCGATATGAGGTGATATTCTGAATGTATTAGAATTATTCCGTCCAAATCACAGCCTCTGTGCTTGCTTCCATTTCTTTTAATTGAAAATTATCCTGTCAATTCATTCCATGCAGACGACTAGGAAACTAAAAGAGGACTCAATTATTAACTTTGTATCATTCTTTTTTTTTTCTTTCTTACTTCTTTTATACTACTTTTGAGGCTGCGTGGAATTCTGGGCCTCACATGGAGAGACCACAAAACAGCAAAGTACATCCGAGAAAAGACAAGACTTAGGGACATCATAGAATCCATTAAAAATCTCAAATGGCGGTGGGCTGGCCATGGACATCACGACTCACAACATAGACCCCACGAGACCACATGCGCAACCGAGGCCAGCAAAATGTTAGATGGAGAGACGAGCTAGACAAGTTCAGGAAGTACTGACTCCGTGACGCCCATGATAGGGAAGTATGGCAAATCCTTGGGAAGGTTTATGTCCAACGACGGACGCTAAAAGACTGATGATGATGATGGATGTGATTTTATGTTCATGTTTTGAATGTTTAACTTTTGCCGATGAATAGTTGAGAAATTTCTAAGATCACTTTTTGCAACTTCTACAATTCAAAAATACTTCAATGAAAAGTGTACTTGGTTTCACCTTGGGATTTCCTTGAATCATTCAATGATATGTTGATTCACTGGGGGATGTTCACTATGTACCAGGGCTAGGGCACAGTTGATCAGAAGAAAAACGAGTGCCAGACAGCTGCCAACTCAGATAGATATTACTTTCTCATCTTGGAATTTCATTGCCAGCAGAGTTGATATTTATTTTTTCTTACACAAATGTATTAATACAATTAATTCCTTCCTACAATTATTTTCTTCTCCACTGTGTCCCAGTTTCCCCTACATATCATCTAATTTTGTATATATATATATATATATATATATATGTGTGTGTGTGTGTGTGTGTGTGTGTATAATTTTTCAATAAGTCGAATGGAGCAAGAAACACTCCCGTTTGAGGGTTCAAAAGTGGAGGGAGACTCCTCCATTTGATGAATAAAAAGTGAAGGGAGACTTTTCACTGAAGAGGTCAAAAATGAGAGAAAACTTTTCTTTCATTTGAGGGGTCAAGAGTAAAGGGGACTTCACCTTACTTAAGAGGATTTTTCTATCCTTTATTGAATAAAAAGTGAATGCAAACCCTTCCTTCACTTTCGAACATTTGGAAGGGAAAGGAAACCTTTTTACCCTTTGAGGGGTCAATAATGAAGAGAAACATTTCTATAAGTCTGAAAAGCATTTGTATTTTTTTAATCTTTATACGTTTTACCCGACACCGACGGTAAACTAGAACAATATATGCCAGTATATAAGAGAGCATGCAATTTTTTTTTAATATGCACACATTACACTGCGTTCAATGCACTTATATTATGACTTTGGGTCGTCAACCTGTCCCTGATTCGGACAGTTATGAGGGTTGGATGATTAACAATGAACGATAGTCCTTTAAATACCCTTGTAAACCATATCTCACATAGTCTGTCATATAAGGTATGCAATCAGTGTTCATCACAAAAGTTTATAACTCCCGCCTGATTACATTCTAGGTCAGCAGTCTTCAGCCTCCAGATTTTATATTTTCATTCTCGATTTTGCAGTTCCTTGAATTTCGCTTCCAGCGTTTTTGGCACAGTTCCCTGGTGCGGTCCTGGTATTTTTCCATTTTTTCGCTTTCTTCCGTTTTCGCCCTGTGGTCTGTTGGCACAGCTACTGCAACGAACTGGCAGGTCCTTTATTTACGACTATCCGATCCGGTCTCCACGCTTGGATGGGGTGGTCGATCTGGATCTAATTTTTCCCTTTCTAACAGATACCAAGTGCTTGTCACTGAAGATTGAATGATGGCATTCTTCTCAATTCTCCAGCACAGCATTCTTGCAGCTGCAGTCTCTCCTGTGGTCTTGGCAAACACAAACCCAAATATCTAATTCATCCAAACTAAATTCTAGAATTCTGAACTGTTCCAAGTGTACCAATCATTATGGGTACAACCCATGTCGACATGTTCTATACATTTCTCAATTCCAAGGTGAAGTCTTGGTATTTTTCCAATTGTTCTCTTTCATTTGTTTTCAGTCTGTGAGCACTGATTTGGTACAGCTCAGACTCCTTGTCAAGTCCATTTTTGTATTCCATACGAGTCAGCTTGCAGCATTCACTTACTATCTTTTATCATTGTTTTTGTATTCATTAGCTCGTTAGTTGTTGAATTTTATATTAATGCTTTCTTCATACGAACTAGTTAATGAGTAGATTAAACGAAAGCCCGGCATGTTTATCAACGATAATTACATTGTACTTTTTTTTCTACCCTAGACCGAGGTGAATGGTGACAAAGAATTATGACTCTTGGGCGCTTTTCTTTATCATCTGGAGGAGAATGTAACAGATGGTATTTCTCTGATACTTCTTAGACCGTCAATACAAAGAATTTTATACAATTTCGATTATTAGTCTTTTGTGAAATTTTGACTTCAAGTGATTACTGGATAACGGTAGAATATAATGGAGGATACTTGAACTTGTTCAAGAATGGCATACTTTTTGTTTTCCAATTTTTCTTCGTCTTTTGACTTTTGAAAGAGTGGCTACTTTGGTTTTTCAATTTAAGATTTATATTATCTGGTGTGATGATTATGGTGTTATTGATAATCAGAGACAGATGCGAGTGGCCTAACGGTGAGAGCGCCGAAAACGATCTAGTCATCATGCAGGCCTATGAATTTAAGCTGATATGAATGTTTGATATATAGCATCGCTACGTTGAAACGGCTACCCTATCGATGTTAGATTCGATTTCTGCTGCAACCCCATTTTCTTTGATTGTTTATTCTATCTACATTGTCTACATTGGGTGATATATTAACCGAGTAACGACGGTCATCATTTCGGGAAGTTTCTACATAATATAACGCGATTTATAATTCATACACACACACATATATATATATATATATATATGTATATATATATATATATATATATATATATATATATATATATATATATATATATATATATATATATATATATTACTCATCATAAGTATTTGAACAAACGAACACTTTATTTCTAATTGCTTGGTTTTTTTGGAGTTAAAAAAAGGAATATTACCCAAGAAAAAACTATTCTTTTGCAGTAAGTACTTTTTGTATAAACAAAGTATCGTTTATTCACGTATATATATATATATGTGTGTGTGTGTGTATATTTGTGTATATATGTGTGTGTGTGTGTGTGTGTGTGTGTGTATGTTTTTGTTGCTTTAGATCACAGGGGTAATTAAGATTTTTTAGCAGGGGTCCAAATCAACTTACTAACTTGACAACTCTTCCAAATAGCAATGCGAGTTTGCCTTTTGAATTTCCTTCATATATCTTGAAGAAGATTCCAGAAGTATTTCGTTAGAATAACATTTTCCAAAGATCAAGCATCCAAAACCATAGAAAATGACGAAATGCATGCCTAGTTATGCAAATAGAATTTGATTCGTCTTTTGTAATGTTTCTGTTTTAAATTTTCAAAATCAAATGATAAATGTCTGTTTGTTCGAATACTTATGACAAGTACAGAGCATATATACATAAGTGTGTTTGTGGGTCTGTGTGCTTTCACACGTGTGTATGTATTTATATATGTATGCGTATATATACATATACGAGTATAGCATATCAAGGAAAATATTAATATTCATTGTATATATTCATTGACATAACTTATGTCATATTCATAAACAGTAATTCATAATATCATACTGTAATATCTCACATGTATACGTGCGTGCATGTGTGTGCACGTGTGTGTATGTGTGTGTGTGTGAGTGTACAATATCCTATTATTACAAATATTTATGTCAGCTTATATGAATATCCTGGGAATGAATAGACGACTGCATGCACACGTAAATTTGCATACAAACATCTATAGCCTCTCTACCTATCTATCTCTCTCTCTCTCTCTCTCTCTCTCTCTTTCTCTCTCTCTCTCTCTCTCTCTCTATATATATATATATATATATATATATATATATATATATGGGGGGTGTATAATGTGTGTTCATGTATGTATTTCTTTCACACACTCTTTCTATCTCCCTCTTTCTCTCTTTCTCTCTCTCTCTCTCTCTCTCTCTTTCCCTATCTATATATATATATGAATAAAATTCATGATAACAATAATAATGATAATAATAAAGCCAATAAAGAGCCAGTGTTAACACCTAGTGTTTACTGGGTGCATCTGTATTCTTCACATCATCTGCCCATTCTGGCACCTTCTGCCATACGATGCACCTAAATGCACAAAGACAATTCTTCTTAGCTTCCTGATCCCACCTCCATCCGCCATTATTTGCTCAGGAATGGTGTCAAAAACTTGCAGGGCCTTGCAGAATAAAATACTTACGTCATTATTGCACTGTTCTGTTGCCGCTAAAGGAAGCTGGTGCGAAGTTTTCACAGTGAAGGGAAAAGACCCTCGGCTCTTCTCTCAGCAATTTTGTCGGCATTTGAAAATGAGTCATGACAGGCTTCTTTCGTTTTCTTTTCTTTTTTTTCATTTTTATCCTGTTTGAAGTTTACTTATTCTTTTTCGTGGCTTCTTCGCGAGCCATCAATGTGCAATGTGACCCCAGCTGCGGTCAGCAGGTAAGGTGTAGTGTCCACAAGGTGTGACTGTGATCCATCGATCTATCTATTTATCATCTTATTCAGTGCTTGGCTATCTCTACATATTTTTTCACTTTGGTCTGTTTATCTCTTTCTTATCATCTTCCGGTCCCTTTATGTATCAAATGGTAGGTGAGACACGGGAAACGCAAAACAACTCGGGAGATAAACAGAATGATCAATCTTGAATGCCTAAGATTTTGAGCAGCATATCGTACGTGTGCATGCACGAACACATGCAAACATACACGTGCACACGTACACACACAAGCGCACACACACACACACATGTAAACAGAAAGTTTTTTTTTAAATCCATTTATCATCGTCTCTATTCCACATTGTTCCAATCTATCAATTGATTTAATCACCTGTATTTCTCAATCTGCTCAAATCTCTCCTTCTCTGTACCTCTCTGTCCCCCTCTCTCTCTCTCTCTCTCTCTCTGTCTATATATATATATATATATATATATATATATAAAGAACCATCCAGCGGCAGAGATAGATGGATATTCCTTTCCAGTGCACGTCATCTATGTTTGAGATTTGTGCAACGCACCTTGACAACACTTGGAAGTTAATACTTTGTAAAATATGCTTTACTCACATACTGTATATTCATTCACTTAATAAGCCTAGATCATTCTGGCACCAAGCCACAGTAATGGGACGGTATAATATTGAATTATCCAGTGATACTAGTTTGTTGATCTACCTACCACAGGGTACGCTCAAAATATATACCAGTTTCATCATATTGACGTCATTGCATTTGGAATAATCAATATCTATCTATCAGTCACAATATTGCTGTTAATATCTAACGATCGATCGATTAATATCTCTCTCTCTATCTATCTATCTATCTATCTCTATCTCTCTCTTTATATATATATATATATATATATATATATATATATATATATATATATATATATATATATATATATATATATATACATATATATATATATATATATATATATATTCATGCCGGAATTACTCGTCGGAAACTGAAAAGATTTTCTTTAAATTTTATCTAAGAGATTTAAAAATCAAATGCCATAAAATACCAAAGGTAGTTAGTTGTGTATTCACCAGAGACGCCAGTGGTCATTGTTCATTTATTGCGAGAATACAATAGGAAGATAATCATGGCTACATCAAAGACAGCTTTCAATATATCAACCTAAACGGGATCCATTGGGGGAAAAATCATAGAACAGAGAATTAAAGTTCTTCAACATACAACGTATCCTCCAGAAGTGCGACATGAAGATTATTACTTGTTTGTCTCTCTATATCTGTCTGTCTCTCTCTTTATATATACATATATATATATGTATAGAGAGAGAGATACATATATATGTGTGTGTGTATGTGTGTGTGTGTGTGTTTATATATATATAAGTAGAGAGAGAGAGAATTTATATATATATATATATATATATATATATATATATATATAGAGAGAGAGAGAGAGAAAGAGAGAGAATTTATATATATATATATATATATATATATATATATATATATATATATATATATATATATATATATAAAACATCCATATTTCAGTCATTTTATATACAGGTATCCCTCGCCTTTGGCGAGAAGTGAAAAAGAGTTCTGCGTTTATTTTGTAGTTAGTTGTTGTAGAGGCAGCATGCACATTCCTCATCTTTACCTTACCACCCCAACATCCAACGACTCAGCCTCACATACCATCGTCTCCATTTGGGGGTTTGCGAACGCTCAAAGATTTTTTCCATATCAGATGATTCTTTCTCCTTTTTACGCAATTTTGGCTTCTAGAAGGTTTCCATAGAAACCCACTAATTTTGGATAACAGAAAAAATAACACACACACATGCAAACATGTATATTGCTGTCGCTGCTAAAGGAATCAAAAAGTCAAAGGATTAACAGTGTTTTTAAAGCAAAATTTGCTACCGAGTGTTAGAAATCTAGCTTGATTCGAAAATCATGGACGTTCCAGCACGATAAAAACCTAAAGCATTCATCAGAAAGCACACAAGATTGGGAAAAAAAGGATTGTTTCAAATTGGCCAGCAATAAATCCCAATCCCAATCCAACTGAAAATCTTTGAAGAGAGTGCAAGTCTTGATTCATGATTCGAACACTAACCATACACAACAGGAATTCTGCAAACATTCAAGAGCTCAAACATTTTCCAATGGAGGAGTCAGAAAAACTAACAGTTTACAAATGCAAGATGCTTGTAGATGGCAACAAGAAACATTGTTGTGAAAGGGTGTTTACTTGAATACTGAGAATAAGTTTCTTTATTACTGCCCAAGCAGTTTTTTCTGTGAATTTCCTTTGGAATAACTACGAGTAAGTTGAAAAATAACGTACAAGTTGTTTGTTTGTTTTTTTTTGGGGGGGGGGTCTTCTCCGGTTTACTTTTGCCGAATAACTTGAGATATTCTGATGATACATATTTGGAAGATTTCCATTTATTTCTGAAGATCTTGTACAGGTTATACAAAAAATCAAGGATAACAGTAATAGAGTCTAACGCTGCCTATATATATATATATATATATATATATATATATATATATATATATATATATATTTAAAAAATGACCCGAACTTGTTACACGTAAATTTATTGGTTTATCTCAAAGTAACATCCATCATACTCAATGATAAATTTCTTTCTCGACAAACAAATAAATCCAGGTTAACAAATTAGAGTATTTTTTGAAGTTGGTTCAAAGAATCATTTTTTTTCTCTTGGTGTACAGAGTAATCGTCTATGAGGTAACTTCATTGACCATTGACGATGATAAATACTATGTGTGGGGCTGGCAAGTTGCAAGGGAAAGACAGTGAAGTAAGCAGGAGAGAAATTTTTTTTTTTGATTTTATGGTATAGTATATATATATATATATATATATATATATATATATATATATATATATACATATATATATATATATATATATATATATATATATATATATATATATATATATCATGGGTACCTGGAATTGCCCGTAGGAAAATAACTTCGAATATAATACAGGAATACAAATTATATTTCATGAAGTTTTCATAAGATTAATTGTTCGTTTTGTTCGAGTATTTTCAAACATTCCCATGTCAAATTTAGCATTGCAGTTTCATGATAGTAAGAAGACCCTTCCTGATGAATTTTTTCCTCTAAGGTGAAAAATTACCAGAGGCCCGAAAATACTAGCATTTTTTTCATTTTTTATTTCCATTTTCATTTTTTTTTCCTTCAAATACTCGACTAAAACGAATATTTACGCTTGGATCTGCCGGGGAATTTATGTGTAAAAATATCTTGAAATAATTTGTAGAAGAATACATCGGTGAATCATTGGGAATTATTGAAATGATACTAAAACAAATTAAGTATTAAAACAAAAATTATCAAATGGATATGTAAAAATTATCAAAATCCAACCGAACACTGATTATATTTATCAGTTATAAGTTTTTTGGAAGACAAATTTTATCGATTTTTTGGAAAAACTTGGAAAAAATCAGTTGTCTCCCTCGCATTTACCTGAGTATAAATCAGGAATGACATCTGATTACCTTGAATGACCTCTGAATTCAACCTTACATAGCTCCTTATCTTTACTGTGAAAAGATGAGCCGATATGCCAAATATTAGCTATACTATGTGCAATATTGTCTTACTATGGCTCCGACTGGCAAGAAATGGTGACCTTGAATGACATCCAGGTTCAATTTCAAGTAGCCTATGATCTTAACTGTAAGAAAATGCGTCCCTATGCCAAATTTTAGCTCCCTAGGGCCCAATTATAGCCCATAATAACTTCACTAGGCAAAAATGACCATAAATGACCTCAAATGACCTTGAATGACTTTCAAAGTCAATCTAACCTAGCCCTTAATGTAATCTATGCCAACTTAAAGAGTTCTAAATGCAAAATTACCTTTTGTTTACATCAGACGAGAGGTCAAGCGCAAGTTTAGCATTGTACTTACATTATCAATAAAGCCCCACAATAAAACCTTTAAAATATCACCCATCCTATATCCTCAACCTTGAAGAGATGTACTGCTACACAAAATTTCTGATTTCTGCACGCAAAAATGCGGTCTCCGAAATGGAAGATAGAAAAATACATTATATATATACAATAAGTAATACATATATTATATATATATATATATATATATATATATATATATATATATATATATATCTTGCGAGAGAGATTTATTTACACGTTTAATTATAAATATTATCAGTCACACATATATCTAAAAAGTGTATACAAATCAGTGAATGCATATGTGTGTTTGTGTGTATGTGATAGAAAGAGTGTGTGTGTACCAAAAGAAATGTTATGTAGACCAGCTTAGAAATTATTTTGATTTGTTTCACGTAAATTCATGAATTCATCCCAAAGTGATATTCATCAGATCTAATCATGAATTTATTTTTCAACAAACTAATTAATTTAGGTTAACAATTTTTTTTCAAGTTATGTTTTCAAGTTGATCCAAGGAAACTGTCTTTAAGGGTATCTATGCACTTATTGGTCGTATTATTTTTCTAATATATATATATATATATATATATATATATATATATATATATATGTGTGTGTGTGTGTGTGTGTGTGTGTGCGTGTTTGTACGTATGCATGTGATATAGCAGAGAGACAAAGTGACAGTTTGTCGCTATATGTTCATTACTATATATATATATATATATATATATATATATATATATATGCATTTGTGTGTGTGTGTGTGTGTGTGTGTGTGTGTGTGTGTGTGTGTGTGTGTGTGTGTGTGTGATTATGTGTGTCTGTGTAAGGTAAAACGTACGCTACGCACGCATTCATGTTGATAAGTGAGTCGTTGGGTACGTGCTAGTGATTGTGTGATCGTATGACTATTTGCATGAATGCATATGTGTGTGTGTTCTAGTTTATATGTATGTATGTATGTCTGCATGTATGTATGTATTTATGTATGTATGTATATGCATATGTATGTATGTATGTATTTATGTATGCGTGTGTGTGTACATACATCAGTTTACTTCCTGTGACATTTGGACCTTCTTTCCACCTTGCGCCGCTAACGAGCCGCAAAGTTTTCCCGCTTTCCCCCAACTTCCCGCCCTTTTTCCTAACCGCCTGCCATTACAATCAGAACCTCGTTATCGACACGTCACGTGATGCAGACATTCTGAACCTACACCGCGTTTCTTTTTCCGGTCGCATCTTTCAGTGAAAATCTCGGCCACTCGCCAACCCCTGCAGCCCACCCGACAACCTGCCAACGCCGAAAATTCCCGAAACAGACAAAAACTACTATAAAGGCCCGACATTTAAAAGCAGGCAATGTATTTTTCCTTTACTAGCATAATTAACTTTCTTCTCTAATCTTTTTGTGTCGCGTAAGGAAGAGGGTAAGCTGTAAGGGCATTTGAACTTTTGGCGATTAGATTTTGCTTTACTATTCAACACCGTCTGTTAAATATATCTATTAAGCTTAGCATAGTCCGGGCTGAATGATGTGAAGTGGCGATTGTGGGGAAGAAAGATTGTGTTGCGCCAGTTTCCTCTCCGACTTGAAATCCAGTATTCAAAATTTTGTCTTTTACCAGCCATTGAACTATTCCAGCCACCAAGCATTTTCATTTCATTTTTTTTTAATACTTTGTACAGGAATTTATATTCCACTATTCCATAATTGACCATGTCAAACTAAATGAAGATTATTTCAATATGAGATAATGGTCGATATTTACAATTCAAAATGAATTGATAAGTTACTAATATTTACAATTTCGAAAAAAGGTGAATAAAATTAGCTGCAAATATAGAATTAATAGGTTACTGTAGCAAGACCTTCAGCGTCAAGTATAAATAATTACCAAGCTAAGCTTGACCTTGTACTGAACCAAATGACTTATTAGCAGGAAGATTATGTAGTGTGAATTCTACAGTTGGATAAGAACTTTCTAGGGATGAAAACAAGAAAAATGCCACTACTGGTCCGAAAATCCATAAGCCACAGTACGTATCGGCTGAAATGAAGGGATAAAGATGAGAAAGATGAAGATACTCGTCCGAATATAACAGAATTGAGACAAAAATTTATTTGACAATGTTTGGACTTTACTGATCTAACAAATTTACAGCTTCGGCAGCAGCTATGAAAAGAGAGGCATTGAGTAGTAATAGCGTTTGACAAAAATAAATCAGTTGGAAAACCGTTTGGGACAGTGATTTGAACCCTGACTGCAAGATGTAAAAGCAAACTTCCAATGATTTTCCGAGTAACTAGGTCCGTAGAGAAAGTCATATAGGGTAAAGAATGAGAGAGAGAGAGAGAGAGAGAGAGAGAGAGAGAGAGAGGGGGGAAGATTCAAAGCAATGTATCGAGGGCAAAAGATCAAGAAAGTGGTATGTTGTTCTCGAGTGAGAGTTGGGGACAAGGGGCATAACTGCGTCGTGTTTTGATAGCAGACCAGAAAATGGTTTCCTTTTGTGTTGTATCATAATCAGTATTTTTCTCGTGTAGCCCCTATAATTAACCTTTTCCCAATGTTTTGTTCATTCCCTGCAACGGTTGTGAAACAGCTACCCTTCCTCGCCTTGTTTATTCATTCATTTATTTTTTTTTCTGCGTCGGTGGATCGTGTTTTTAAAGACTGTCCTGCAGACGTTCGATTCAAAATGGCTTCCACCTAGTGTAGCATTGTTGTTATCTATATTTCGTGGAGGTGCTTCTCTAGGCTTCATCATCTTCCACCCGTTTGATAAAGTGAGAAGAGAGAGAAAAAAAACGGCAGAGAGATCACGGTCGACCCTCGTTGCCTTAATGCTGGCATTAACAAGGACAAGCGCCAGGGTGCTAGGGTTGAGTCGGGATAGCAAGGAGCATGAAGACGTCGCATGAAACAAGATGGCTTCCTTGCGCGCTAAGATTTAGCTATGTTGCACTGGTGTGTGCCTGACTAAATGTCGTGCAGATCTATCATTGGTGAGTATGAAATGGCATGCAATAACGGCGACGAGAAGACGACAAAGTAGGGTGTGCTGTGTGCATGTGTGTGTGTGTGTGCGTGTGCAAATGTGTATGTATGTGCACGTGTTTTTGCATGCATGTGTGTACGTGTTGGGAGAGGTAGATTACGTAAAAAGGGCTTATTTTGTGAAAGATGTCAGTCTCAATCAGAAATATGCTAGAATCCTTCATTTGCTAAAGAAAGCCAGGCCGACTTGGCTACGGACAGTGAAGTCTGATTAATCAATTTATTTTAAAAGAATATACATGCGTAATCCACAATCGAGAGCAACAACCCCCGTATAAAACGGAAGATTTTCAATAAAATTGAAATGCGCACGCAGAGATGCACACAAACGTCTATGTAGACAAATAACCGTAATCTGGCCGAAACAGCGTTAGTAGAATAGTTAGAAAGCCGTCTTAACATGGTGCTGCTGTTACCATTGACGTTGCACACCCTTGGACATGTTTGTGCAAACTCCCAAGCAGATCTGCAGAAGCCCCTGTGCACCATTGAACAGGTCAACGTAGCTTTTCCCGTGACTGTGAAATGTTTTGAAGTGGAAGTCTGGGTTTAAGATTCCGATAATATGAAATTTATCAAAAAATGTCTTCCAATCCTAAATGAAATTTAGCAGCTCTTCGTTTTGTGGAAGCAAAAATTCACGGAAGATAAACTGAAGTAAATACATTATATTGTTACAAAAAGGTGAAGCCTTTTTTGTCGAAGGTACCTTGAATATCATACGCACAAACATCTCCTGCTTTAGAAAGTGGATTCTTTGTAGCAAAAGACTTTTTTCTAAAATTTAGAGAGAGAATTTACGCATTCAATGATGCTCCATTTTCTAATATTTCATTGATTACATTTTGAAAATCCATTTTCTTTCCGGTTTTAAAGGAAGAAAAAAATTCAAATTTGATTTAGATAAAAAAAAATACACGAAACACGCACCTACATCGTTATATAACTTAGATATAAATAAATATCATTTCATAAAAAAGCGTTATTTCATTTCGTGTCTGCATAACTTTTAGACAGTGTCAAAATCAACTTCGGGTGCACTAAAGGGAACAGAAATGATGGCAAATGATCAAACATTAAAGCCAAGTATATATTTTTGAGAATTCAACAAACGTCCGTCCGTCAAATTGAATGCACTCGCTTATTGCAAAAACCAGACAACCTAAACCCTTGAGATTTTCTGTGTATGCTACTGAGACCCTATGACAGATTTTCGGCGAGTTAGTCTTAGAAAACAACAGTGTAATCCGAGGTTTTAATTTAAATTCATGCTAAATTGGAAACATTTTTTGTTTCTTGCTTCTTTCAGCTGCCGCTTGACTGTTTCGGGAAAATAGTTTATTTGTTGAACGAGCAGGTACTTTGTATCGTTTTTAGAGAGAATGGGAGAGTAAGGGAGCGAACAGAGAGGGACTGAACAAAAAAGGAAACCATTTAACAAAATACTATGAAATTTTCTGTCTACAAGGGTCATAATAAGAAAGCTTTTCAGAAAATTCGTTTTAGCCCCAATCAGCCCCAATATATATGCTGGGGTAGAAGGTGGAGCCATTTTAAAATTTTGAATCAGCATTTCAGAAACCGCCGACTAAAACTCTCAGCATAGGTTTCTTCAGTTTTTAAGCTAGTCCGAATAGATGTGTATGTATACAAACCGCACCAATGAAGCAAGAGGACTAAAAATTCAAACATTTATATGATATTATGTCTAAAATAGACGCTTTTTTTTCAAATCATCCACCCGCTGAATAGCTTTGTGATGTGTTTATTCTGAATTCTGTCCGGCAGCATTCCTGCTTGTGTTTTGGTAACTCAGAATGTTTAAGTGATCACTGTCCAACAAAAAAGGGAAGAGGTAACTTGTTAACTGATCATCCCTTTTTCCAATTTCAGATTGATCACGCTCATCACAGTTTGCTGCCAAAAGATGTTGGTCGAGTGACAGTTTCTTTTGAGAAACCAAACAGATCCATTTGTTTGTATTCTCTAACTGGAACGGTATTTTTCCGATATTCTAAGAAAAATCATCATCAGTCTTTTAACGTCCGTCGTAGGACATAGACCTTCACCAGGATCCGCAACAACTCTCTATCATGGGCGTCGCAGAGCCAGTATTTTCTGAATTTGTTGTGGAGAATAGTATAGTTCAATTTGAATATCCATGAATATTTATTTCAACCATGTAAGTTTTTGAAAAACAACCCTAAAATGTTTCCAGGTGGGGAGGGTTCCTATTAACCATTTTGTGTAAGTTTTTTGGTTTAATTCTATTTAGTCTCTACGATCGTGAAAATTATTATAATCTATCTAATTTTGTATGTAGTATTTAATATTATTTATTTTACGATCTTTTCTACTCGATGTTTTCTTCTAAATGATCAATCATTTATTTATTAATACGTCAATATTCATAATCATAACAGCGTATGATCCTAATTCAGATTTTTTTCATAAATTTTCATATTTTCTTATTTGCTCATCATTTTTAACATCGACTGAACAAAGGAGTGAATCTTTTCATTGATCGTTCGCTTTGATGATGTTTTTTAATGTGCTAATTTCCCCTAAGGCAAATTATCACCTTTCACTGGTTCGCAATCGTCAACGAGTCGTAAGAGCTGATCTTCCATCTCATTAATAACAGAAGATTAATACAATAAAATTGATAAATTACAAATTTAAGAGTTGTTGTTTTTTCGATACACGCTGAAATTTATTTTTTTCCTGAATCAACAAATTGAATTGTATTTATCATGGTTTTACGGCAGATAATCCTAATGCAAATAAGAAGATTTTTTTTTAATTGGAAATATAAAGATAGGTACCGTTCTGCTTGTGAAACATTTACGCCTAATCGAAACCCTCCTTACCAATAACATTAATCGAAAATTTTATAATTATCTTTTTGTTGTTTATTTTGTGAGATAAAATATGTATCATATTCTTTTCTATTCTGTGTTAGTATTCTTTTCAAAAAATCAAACGCGTTCGAAATTAATGCTTTGTCTACAGCCACCATAATTGATCACCGAATGAATTCAGTTTTTTTATGATTATATCTGTATTTTTCTTTGTAACAAAATGTGAGGATCCTGTTTTGTTTTGTTGTTCATTTTGTTTTTTGTTTTATCTATTTTCGGAGAGGTGCCTATACCATCCGTTGGAACATGTTCAATTTGCGTGAATATTGTCTTGATTTTTTAGTTTTCGGAACCAGTCGTTCATTGGCTTGCTACGGACACCATTTTCTTATAAAATTAAATAGGCCTTTATCAATTGCGAAGATTCGCTTCGTTTCACTCACTCGGCTTGGATAAACACTTGATCAAATTAAAACTGCGTACTTATTTTTCGTAAAACAATAATTCTCGCAAAAATACTTTTGCTGAATATGGTTATTTGAAAAGACCGATTTACATACAACTGACAACATCTCAAGACTTCTGCTTGAATCTGATTATATTCGTTATGAATGTCTCTGTGGGACAATTGGTAAGAGTGTCCGACTGATATCAGGCCGAGTACAGTCACAATTTCTTAAATTCCTCTTTGCTTATATTTCGATCAAAGTGTGCACACGAACATGATAACAGACAACCAAATCTACGTATATACATACTTCTAATATACATATATGTGTGTGTGTGTGTGTGTGTGTGTGTGTGTTTATGTATATCGCAAATTATGGAGTCGAGTACTATGTGCCTATGTAGATTGAGAAAAACAATGAATTATTAAACAAAGGAAATGAACTTCAGATTGCCAACGCCAAGCTAAGTACCTTCAAAAACACCACAAAAAAGATAAAAGCAACAACTTAAGCGACTAAGACTTAAATACAATCAAACAAAAATCTGCTGAAATGTAGCAAAGACATACTTATTAAAATACGCTGAAATAGTAACACATACATGGATAAAATAAACAAGAAAATACTCAAAATAATGTACAACTTCCCTGTCTCAACAAATATTAAATAAACTATATAAATATAAAAGCAGATATTATCAAGAATGTAAGCGTATATTCATGAGTACACGAGAGAATATACGTACACGAGCACATATTTAAGTAAACCAAATCACCCAAATTAATATGATCCCATCGAAAAAGACAGGGAATATAATGACATAACCACAATAATCACTTAAACAATGACCTAACCATGATATGATTTCTCCGAAAATTACAGGGAATCTAATACTCTAACCAATGATAATATATATAATAACCTAATAACGTAATCGTAATATGATATCTTCGAGATATTCGGGGAATGTAAAAAAGTAACCAAATAATATATGCAAACTAGTACAGACATACCAAAATCCAACATGAAATATAACAGCAATAAAGATCCAACTGAGTTCCCGAATTGATTAATATATAAATAAACGCAAACTTAGAAACACATAAATATTAAGAACCACGCAGAACACGAAAATATAAAGATTGAAAGAAGACGGAAAGAACGAAGGCTGGAAGAAACAGTAAACGAGAACAAAACGAGAACAAAAGACCAAAACTTCAATGACGCGTCCAGTATGAAGTTCAAACGCCATTATTGCCAGATCACGTGACCCTGAGTGGGATGTTATTCCAAGTAAGAAGCATCTTAACAAGAACACACATTTCTATCAAGTTTCAAGTAAATCTTACTCGAAACAGTTGAGAAAATCGTATTAAAACATCAAGATGACAGATCACGCGAATGGGAGATTTCCTAGGTAAGAACTGTCTAATCAAAAACGCCTTTCGAATTGATCTGACTTGGGGAAAATCGATTTTATTCGAATATAAAACGAAGTTTAAACGCCATTACCACCAGATCATGTGACCCTGAATAGGAGATTTTGTTTTGGGTAAGAAGGACCTTATCAAGGGATACTTTTCTATCAAACAACAAGTAATTCTGACAAGAGAAAATATTTGGACCGACTGATCGATGGACAGTGCTTCTTAGGACACTTCTAAGAATACACTGATACTTGAATAAAAAAAGTATGTCAAAATTATCCGACTACGTAAACACCCAGACAAACTAATTCAATTTATTTTCATATAAAAAATGAATACGTGAGCATACCAGGAAAATCGCCGTGCACCATAAACTTGACTAATCAAACGCACTAATGAGATAAACAAGGAAAACAACCACACATGTACACATGCATACATACATACGCTAAGTGCACACGCAAACAGACTGGACAACCAAAAAAACACAGGCTAGACTCCTTCGAACATGAAGACAATAAACAAAGATCAAACCCAGACAATATGACCCAATTAACACCCAGATACAGACCGGATGAGCGAAAAAGAGGTAAAAGAGAAACAACTGATCTCATGGTGGAATGTTGAAACTAGATATTGCCCGCCTGCAGACCTACAAAGCAGAAAAACTCTAGTATTCAGTTGAATCGATATATATATATATATATATATATATATATATATATATATATATATATATATATATATATATATATATATATATATATATATATATATAATACATATAAGGTGCTACTCTGAATGTACGATAAACTTTTGCTTCCACCCTTTCAGTACAGTGTCAGGTTTAAAATCAGAGTACAAACAGAAGGCAAAGGCCTACTCCGAAGTAGACGGTAGAAACAAGATAAGATGGAGTAAAACCCAACATATATATATATATATATATATATATATATATATATATATAAAAGATGGAGTCAAACTAGAACTAAAATAACAGTAATAATGAAGAGTATATCGGATCAGAATGAGTGTAATAAAAAAAAACAGGGTTGGTTAGTCACTCAACAAAAACTGTCGCATCACCAATGTCTTTTTGTAGCATGACGTGTGGGTGGTGATCAATAAAAAAATTGGAAAAAGGGGAAATCAATAAATAAGTTACTTAACTCGCTTTCTGTCAGGCGGTGAAAAAAGTCCTGATTGAGGAGGAATCCGCAATAAAAAAAAAGTATGACTAGTAAATGCTTAAATTTTCAGGTCTCTAGCCCCGTCGTTACAGCCTGTACACGTGATGCATAAGTACATTGCCAGACAGACCATTTTGAAAACTGAAGAAACCCATGTTAGCAGTTTTGGTTAACGATTTTTAATAATAAAAGTAAAACTACTGATAAGGTGATAGTCACGATGACCAGTGTACCGACCCAGAGCATTACCATGAAAGCAAAATTGAGATTAAGTAAAACTAAAAAAGTAACAATTATTGTATACATACTGGTGAAACAATCTAATGAAGCCATCAAAAATCTTGAAAAGTTCTAAGGTGGAAAGGTCATGCACGTCTCAGAAAGTCAGACGATAACTGCACAGATATATAAGTGCTTTTAGAAGAATCTGCTCATATAATACGCCACATGTGCGTCTGCATTCTTCATGGGAGGCAAGTATCCAATGATAATGATAGAGAAATTTTCTTATATATATATATATATATATATATATATATATATACGCGTAAGAAAACCTGGATTCATTGTGGTTGACAGTGAACAAGGAAATGTAGAGCAACATAAAGTAATTGATGATCTTTTTTTAAACGCTGCAATTTTTCATGACACAGGTAATCTAGTTTGTCTTCTCCTAAAAGAGAGAAAATGTAACAAATCTCATCCTTCTGTCATTGTTCCAACCATAGAACGTTACCGGCAACAGCAGACAAACAAAATGTTGGGACGAAATCGTAAGAAGCAAAAGAGACTGAGAAAAGGTTAGATTCTTTTGTTTGTTTGTTGGTTTTATTTCATGAGATGTTATTGTATTTGGTCTCCTACGTCAGAAAATGTCTTGGATTTGCAGCTTCAGATTTTCAATCGATTTCTTCCGATTTCCAGATTACAATCTCCATTGAGTCGTTTTTCGATTCGTCCTTTCCCAGAAACAAAAGACCAGAAGATCTGACAACAACAACAACAACAACAACCCAAACATATCTATTGAATGAAGGAAGGATCGGGGTTGCCATAGTAACCAAAAGTCGAGTTTATCATCCGGAATTATCGTTTAAGTATTTTTCCTTTAATCCACCAGATATTTCGGGAAATCTGCATTGTCTGACGACACACGCACATGCACACGCACAAGCACACTCACACATACACACACACATGAATACGCATACATACACAAACACACATACAAATATATATATATGTATATGTGTGTGTGTCTATGCGCATATACATACATTTAATTTTGCATATATCAACCGTACGTGTGTATATATTTATATCCACGAAATATATGTAAGTTAAATTAAAAGCATGTCTATATCATTTGATTGGACACTTCATATTCGACAGTTTCTGACCCTACAATCATCACACCCAGTCACTTGCACACACACACACACACATACACACACACACAAACACACAAACACACACACACACACACAAACACACACACACACACACACACATATATATATATATATATATATATATATATATATGGTATAAGGTATTCAGCTAGTAATACACATTCATGCTTAAGGATCGATCTTTTTTTTCGTTCATCTGAGAGAATATACTAAATTGATTGCTTAGCTATGTGCCACAGCCTCTCTAATCATGTTGCATATATTGACTGATGTAAACGTTCTCTGTTCCGATGTGTATTATGTTAGGGAAATTTTTATCCAGCTCATTATTGCTTGTGTAACTGGTTAACTATACTACGTTGTTTAGAAACCTTAAGAAAAAATTTCAGAAATAAGAAAATTGGTTCCACAAACTGGTTCTTGTGCGATAAGATGTCTCTAGAGATGAGGAATTTGTTACCAGTCACAAATGTGTAATGAAATGCAATTTTCAAACACAGTCAAGATAATAAAATACTTTTCGAAATACATCATCATAAACTACTACTTTCTTTTCATTCATAATCATTTCAAGTTACTTCTCATTCCTGATTGTTAGAAAATCAGTGTTATGAATTGTTTCAACTTTATTATTTTTCGGAAGCCGGCGATAGTCGTTTTAGTGACGGGAACGTCAAAATTAAAACTCACACACCTTTAGTTTTTTGCCGTTGAGTTGTTAGAACTTTAGTTAGGTAAAAAATACATTGGACAAAGGGCAAGGTTTCTCATTTACACTTCATCTACTTATTTACTACTTGAAAAGACTACCCAGGTGATCAGATCCTCTCGTCGGCTGCACTTCTAAGAACGCCTGTCTTCCTCGGTGGTCTGCTCTCCAATGTTTCCGCATGTCAGCCCCCCCCTACTACCCTCCTCCCATTGCACACGATTTACATAACTTCACATGTATCACCTTCGTTCAACCAGGCGTCGCCAAATCACGTGATGTCACTTCAACTGCGTCATACAACTTTCCTTTACTAAGCCACTATTATGATCTAAAACGAGGAAGATCTAAAAACGTCCAGGGCGGCCTTAATTTGGTTTATTCATACGGAAACGAACAGCGCAATTTTTGGACTTTAAAATCACAAAATTACTTGTTCTTGAGAATGACCAACAATGGTCGCAATTACTCGTATCAAAAGTACAGAAACAACAATACGATCAACTTTGGACAGTTCTGATATAATTTGGATCCAGTTTTGAGACAGCTTATTCGCTGACAAGAAAAACTGATTGAAAAACTGAACAGATATTCATTGTCAGTCAAATTCAATAAAACATGTTTAAATGAAAGATTGCAGCCCAAATACACATTGAATAGATAGAAAGATAGATGTGTACGTTTGTTTGTTTATGTATGTGTGTATGTGTGTGCATGTGTGTCAATATAGACGTATACTATTTCATCTATTCATCGACTGAACTGAATTTCTCTCTTTCTTGTGTCAACAGTCGAAAAAGTAGGAAACGTTTTCATTTAATTTGGCAGACATTTTATGACGTCACTTCCTTTGAAAAGCTGAGTTGCCAGGAAATATGTCAACATGGACGTCATTACTAAAACGAATTTTCCAATGCGACATCGCAACGGAAAAATCTTCGAACAAATATTCTTTAATTGACAGACCAAAGATCTTTCGATGATTTTGACAGGATAGGATTCCTCAACTTTTTGTATAATTGAGAATGATGGAAGAGATTTGTGAAACCAGTCCTTATCGGTTTTACCTTGTATTTATTTATTGCGATAGTTATGTTGTTTGCTTTATTTATTCACAAGCTATTTGGGTTGTGTGTGGGTTCTTCCTTTATCTTGTTTTCAAACTCCAATCAAAGTTGGAGTTAACTTTGTCCCCCATCTCCGTAACAAGAACAAGAACAATCCTCACCTAATTTAGGGTAGTGAACACTCCACATTTTATCTATCACTTCACCTTAAACCAAACCAATATATAAAAGTAGCATTTCCCAACCGTGATCTTAAACTGGACCAAGTGATTTTTAGGTGGCTATATTAACAACCGACAAGTGATATGTACGAATATATTTATTATCTATACAATACAAATGTTGCAATAATCATCTCCAGTTGGAATGAAAGTAAAAGTCGACTTCGACCCTGGAGCATCAACGCTTACTTTCGTTTGTTTATCTTAAGGTAAATAAGATGAAATGAAATTGGGAAAAGGAATGCTTGAAATTCATTGATTTTTTGCAAAGCTTTTCAACTTCCAAAGTCAACTGATCTTTTAATGTAATTACCGCTTTTACCGTGTGTGTGTGTATATAGACATATATATATATATATATATATATATATATATATATATATATATATATATATATATATATATATATATATATATATATATATATATATATATATCACTCTGCGTACACATTTTATGTATACATTCACATATATATATGTATTTGGGTAAATATTTGGTTTGAATTCGTAAACATGTTTACTCAAATCGTTCAAAATATCAAAGGGAGATAATCAGAAACGCTGAAATGTGGCTGCTGTTGCTTCAGCTGAATATTCTGGACATCCACGCTTTAATCATAGTGTATGATATGGTCGGACTTCCTCATCTGTATATTTGTTTGTTCACAACGTTTCGGTCATACACCCTCCATCGTCTCTCAGGTGTGCCTAGTTAAATAGTCTGGCCATATCATACACAATGTTTAGTTCATCCCGTCTAACAAAATCCAGAGAAAAAGCTACATTTTAGTTTTTACGAACCTATGACATCTAATCTAGGATTAGGGTAACGATTAGGATTAGAGTAAGAGTTGGGTTCGGGGTTCGGATTGCAATTTACGACAAATCTGTTGGTCCAGAGGATCTCTAGACATCCACACTAAAAAAGTTGAAAATATGTAGATACACTTGAAGGACAAATTACGCCGACGATTCGGATCTTTTAATTCACTTTTCACGACTCACTTGCGTAAGTTTATTTGAAGGAAGGGTCTCAGAAATAACAAAGAAAACGTTTAATGAATTCTTGTTATCAGCTGTTAATGCACATTTATTTTAGTTTTATAAATATGGAGAAAAAGATTTGATCCTTTTTTTTTTTTGTAAATTGCAACCCGACCCCAAACCCTAACCCCAATCCTGGATTTGATGGAATAGGTTTGTACCAACTAGAATGTGACTGTCCGGAATAAGTCAGTTGCTGGTGATCTCCCTTTGAAAAATTGAACGAGTTGGATATAATCAATTTTACGAAACTGAATCAAATATTTGTCTATATATGGATTATATTGTAAATAAGATGTCGGATTATGATAGAAAAGTAATACAGCATATTTCGAAGTAAAAGACTTTATTTCACACCATTTTTTTATCAACATATTCATTTACAATAGTCGTAAATGATTCATGTTTCATTGTACTGTTCATTAAGTTGCAGCTCATGAAATGTGAGATTATTGTCAGGAAAACTATATCATCAGACTATTAGGATGTAACGTGTAACAGAGAAATAATTCGTACGTATCAGATGTTTAGATCCCTTACTATCCTCTAAAGAACGTAGACTAATTTTCAAATAACGGCATAAGAATGCTCACGCCGATGATAATGTCGACAAAGCATTTAAAGTGAAGATTAATACAATGCAAACCGTTCTGCATTAGTTCAATAAGATCAGTTCTGAAAATATGGATACCAATAATAAACCTAGGGTAAGGCCTAAACATGTTGTAAATGATTAAGAATTATCAAGACAGTGGCCACAGAGGAACAATAGATTGAACATTTTCGTGGGCCTTCAACGGCAACCATATCGTGGCATCTCAAGACAATAGGAAGATTTAAAAAGTTGAGAAAATGGGTTTCACGTGAACAAAGTAAAATTCTCTATGACAGTAAGATTCACTTCCTTATTTGATTTCATGAAATCTCTATAAATTATAATTTGCATTCCAGTGTAGTTAGATTTTAAGCTTTTTTTCTGACAACGCTAGTATATATATATATATATATATATATATATATATATATATATATATATATATATATATATATATATATATATTCAGGAAAAATGACCGACAATGAGCATCTTTTAAATCTTTTAGTAAGCTTTTCTTTTTTTTTTCGTACAAGTGAACGGATCTTTTGTTTTAATGGAGTAGGCGCTTATGTAGATATATGTGTGTTTGTGCGTGCGTATGTGTGTGTACTTGTGTTTGTACTCGTGCAGGTATGTGTCTGTGTGTATGTGTGAGGCTAGATCTGTAAGTCTGTATCTTGACACAGTAACTAACTGAATTTTGATCTGAAATTTTCACCGTATGTTTGATCTTAATTATTAATTGATTAATGGAGAAATTTTAGGTTAAGGACATTGAAAATGGAACGAAATCATGTCGAAAAATGAATCATTTTGCGTGTAAAATGCATGTTTTTCTTCCAAATAGATACATGAATATGCGAGGCATGACCCACAGATCCGGATAAATTAATGCCTTAAACGGCAAGTTGTAATTCTTTATTTCTTGTGAGAATGATTTCAGTGAGGAATATCGACGAATTTTGCTTCGCCGAGCACGAAGCCAAATGTAACAATGGGGAGTGGGAGTATTATACTGCAAAAGCCTTTCGAGTGAGGAGGACAAACCAAATTTGAAAATAAGCATCCAAATTCCTGGGTTTTGCCGAAGTTAAAATACGGACTACTAACACCATCGGCATTGATGACAAATAAGAATTCCAGTAAAGAACGTTTCTGATTTTGATTCAAATAATTCTTCAAAGAATTTTTCCATACCTTGAGTTTGTTAGAAACGTAGACCTGACAAGGAAACTTGCTTGGAACGAAATAAGATATTATTTAATTTTGACAGGTTTGAAGAATACGTCCTTTTGAGGAAAACTAGCAATCCTAGCTCCATAATCCTTTGCTAGATTGAATTTTGCATCGTTATTTGACAGCAAAATGAACGGGCTTTTCTGCTCCAATGCAAATAGCTCGTTTACCCATGTTCCGGCAATTTGTAAAGTAGACTTCGCTTTGAATTTAACCAAACACAGGAATTTTTCATGTGGACTCCGATTAACTTGAGATGTTGGACATTGTCCTTCATCTAGCCACAATTTTTTACGTTTTGGATTCTCAAAATAGATCCATTTTTCATCACCAGTAACATTTTTTCTGTGTCACAGAAGAAAGGAAAGACAAATGTTTGGACGCATAACTATTTTTTGTTTCTATGAATTTACTTAAAAGCCATTTCTTCTTGCTTCAAAAACTGTCTCACTTACGCAAGTGATAAAAAACTGAACAGATTTCACAGGAGACTTGGTATATGCCAAACATGGAGCAAAAGATGACGGCAGGAACTTTCGCATCAGCCTGAGATTTGTGCGTGAAATTCATTTATTCATTCACCATTTTTTTTTACTCATCAATTCAATGATGACCAATTTACCCCCCCCCCCCCCATCTACATTCTTTGTTTTGCTTTCGTGCTTTTCTTGCTTCGATTTTTTTTATTCGGGATTATTTTTTGATAGATATATCGAAAGATAGATAGATATCCAATGGGCCTGTTTGTTACTGCAGCAGTTGCCTTTATCCCAATGGGATGATTGGTTGATGTTCATTTCCAGGGAACAAGCTAGATACCGAGGGCTGGTTTTCAAGATAGGAAGACGGTCACAACTTGGAAGATTACTGCAACACAGCCTAACCTTAGACAAAACTAAGCATATAAAATCTCTCCATTACACACACTTTCTTTTCTCTCTCTCTCTCTCTCTCTCTCTCTCTCTCTCTCTTTCTCTCTCTCTATATATATGTATATCAAGAAAATGGATGATGTTTATCCGACAAAATGGTGAATCAAATAGACAATATTGAAACTCCAGAATTAGAGAAAATAGATTGTATTTAATCCCGTAATATATTTCGAAATTGGTATCTCCTGTTGTCGATTGTCAAATGTGGAAAATGATAAAATATTCGAACCACAATATTTTGAAAAGTTTTGATGCACTATTATTATTATTATTATTATTATTATTATTATTATTATTATTATTATTATTATCGATTCTCAACTTTTATTGGCGAAAAAAGGAATCATGTTGGTGTCAGCGTTCAACTGAGTAGAGTATGAGGAGTGGAATTGAGAAGGGCTTTGTGTTTGCGTCTTGTTGAATCCAGTCATTATGATCTTGAGAAAAAGTGTATGTGTGTATTTAGCGTGTATAAGTGTGTCATGTTGGGGGTGTCTACCTCGGTATTTTACTGTGTGAATATATGTGCGGGTGATCCAAAATATTTCCATCGTCCAAAGCATCGTCAATGTAGATGCAAGCATTGGAACTGGACCTTGTATCAATGGAAGAATGTCCCTTGGTCTGATTTTCGTGAATATGGTAGCCGACAGGGTACGTGTGTGTCATTATCCTAGGAAAGAGATATCACTAGAAAAGTGGAGACTATGTGATGGTCTCGGCAACGTTTAGCTTGGAAACACTAGGCTCTATCCTTCGCACGGAGGTACTTTGTTGCATACCACCTACACCATGAAAGACCAGGCGAGCTTCTTCATGGTTCGTCTTCTCCGACAAAGTAGAATCTTCCAGTGGTGCCATGCAGCCTCTTGCAAGGTGCAAGTTTTACAGAAATGGTTTCAAGAACATTGAAAAGATTCCAAAGTGTTGCTGTGGGCATCAAACTCCCAAAATTTCAAACCTTTTGCACACTTATATACGTCGGACCATTGAGTTTGATTTGCAAAGCCTTATCGTGTAACTTGCAGCAGTTTAAGGACTTGCTGTTAACATCCTGGAAATATTCAGAAATCTTGCAGAGTATATGCCTGATCAGAAAAGAGCTTTTTTCGGGGACATGTGGTTGAACCAACACATTGTTCGCGAGGTAACCATGATGTTTTTGCTGAGCAGCGTATGAATAGGGTTGTAGACCATCCTTGGTTAATTAGTGACCCATCATGTACTTTCCAACGAAGATCAACAATCACAATACAATTCATTATTTCCTGATGTCTTTGTGTTATCTTTATTGTGAAGGTCCGTCTGTCGGGTTCCTGCCGTCCTTCATGTTGCTCAAGTTAGGCTTCTTTGGACGTTATTCCTTCAGCGTTAAGCATGTGCTTAGTCGAGGGACGTGAATGAACTCAAAACATATCAACAAATCAAAAGAAAAAAGAAAACTTATGTTAAATATAAGAAAGAAAAAAAATTCTATATGCAAATGAGTGAAACGAGAAATATAAAGGGTGATTAGAAAAAACTAACAATAAGTATAATGTATGTTAGATATAATATCATAAAGATGATGTTTTAACAATACGATGAAAATATGATACGATATAGATTTGAGATAAATATCATGATAAAGATCATTTGATGAAATAATATGATGAACGTAACATGATAAACATAATGATAACTATAACTATAACTATAACTATAACTATATATATATATATATATATATATGACAAAAGAAGCAAATTAATTTTAAGATACAAATGAGATGCAAAATACGTGATCATGAAATGTTCGGTATAGAAAGGGAAGGTATAAACAAAAAGAACCGATCAATAACGAGGAAAGAAAATTGGAAATTTGGCAGAAAGGAAAAGAAAGAAACAAGGAGAAAAAGTACCATGATGAAGAAAGAATTATGAAATAGAATATATGGAAAGAAAGAGAGGATGGGAAGAGGGTAAAAATTATTGAAAAACAGAGAGAAAAGGAAAGAAGAAAAAAACGAAAGAAAAAGTGCAAAGAGAGAAGAAAAAAAGGAAAAAATGAAATTAGAACAACGAATGGGTCAAGGAAAGTACGAAAGAACAAAAACATAAATAAAAAGAGTGAGAAAGAAAGAAAGGAAGGTAGAAATGAAAAAAAAAACAAATGAATCTAAAAAAAATTTAGAAAATAGAACAAAGAGTAGAAAGTTAAAAAAAAGGGTAAACAATGAAAAGACTAAAAATAGCAAAGAAAGAAAGAAAGAAGAAAGGAAGAAAGAAAGGAAGGAGAAACTATGTAAAAAAAAGATATTTGGGAACTGGACAGAAACGAATGGGCAAATGCTGAAAATGAGGCTGATGAATGAAAAATTGATTGCAGGAAAGAAAAAAGAATTAGGAAAGGAAGGATGGGAGAGGAAAAAAGGAGGGAAAATGAATCAAACAGGAAGGAAGGAAGATATAGGAAGAGAGAAAGAAAGCAGACGAAAGTGGGATGACAGGAAGTAAGACAAATATACCGGGTGTCGGGAAGAGGAGGAATGCTGGGAAATTTTGTTATAGTTTTCAGGTCATAGTATTCTGGGAAAACTAAGGAATGTACTTGGGGGCAAAATTTGTGAGGTTACAGGGGATATATTGGTAGCCCAAGGCATCAGAGTGTATTTTTGGAACACTTTTTCAGTTTTACTTTATTTGTAGATGTTGTTTTCAGAGTGGGAAGGGCATCAGTGTTGTGTTTATGTGTGTGGATGTAGATGTGTGTGATTCCATACATACAATAGTGCATTCAGAAATTTTATAAGCTGATATAAAACTCTGCAGATGTGAAAACATTTTAAGGTAACTGAAGCTAATACGTTTTGCCTATTTTCACATAATCAGTATTTCCTTAATACCTACCTGCCTTGTAAGACCGTCCATATCTATCCAAATAAGGAATCTGTTCGTATTTCTTTTTTCAATAGAGAAAAACAGGAGTTAGAGATTGAACCAATTAGAAAACTGGCAATGGGCTAGCCATGTTGCAAGAATGTCAGACAGCCGCTGGGTATCACGACTCACGAAGCAGATCCTTAAAAATGACATACGTAACTGTGATTGGCAAAAAATTAGGTGGCGTAACGAATTGACAAGTTCAGAAAGTATCATCACGCCCATGATAGAGAGGTCTGGAAAATCTTGGGGAGGGTCTGTGTGCAACGACAAACGCTGTGAGGATGTTGATATATGCATATTTATATACCTATCGATATATCTGGTTATACTGATAAGATATATAGGTATCATACAACAACATAACGTCAGGATATATATATATATATATATATATATATATATATATATATATATATATATATATATATATATATATATATATATATATATATATATATATATATATATCCTATATATATATATATATATATATATATATTAAATACATTTTGTCTATGACAATGATATGCCCACGTTCCATTTTATCCAGTCCTTCACTTTTTATACTCTACGTTTCTAGCATATTGGTAAGGTGCACTTCAATATGTACCTGCTTATACCAGATGCTTCTAAGTCAACCCACACTCATTTTTTTTATTGGGGGGGGGAGGTCAAACTCTTTTAACTGACAACCCCAACGTACCGTTGCTCTTACCATTAAGCTAAACAGCCACCAGTAAAGTGGTTAGCGGTCAAACTTGAGAGAAAGGAGGACAAAGCATTCCTGAATTAATATTTACTACTTCCATTTTAAACTGTCAATAAAAACAGTTACCTCTGAATTTTTTAGATGAGGTATTATTATTATTTCTATTATCTTTCGGACCATCCTCATCTTGGTTGTTTTTCATACAACGTTTCGGCCGTTGTATTCTACGGCCTTCATCAGGTAGGTGTGGGGAAGTAACGAACCGAACCCCTTTATTTAACCGACGGGGGTACATTGACCGCACTTCCCTCTTAGCATTAGTAGTATTATTATTGTCTCACATTGGGATTGAACCAAGAACCATCAGATTACTTGCAATTATTTTGTCTGATTCTGTAACCACTAGGCTATGTTTCCATGTGACGTTAATACTACTTCTAATGCTAAGAGGGGAGTGCGGTCAATATACCCCCGTCAGTTAAATAAAGTTAAGTTCGTTAGTTCCCCACAACTACCAGATGATACCTGATGAAGGCCGTTGAGTACAACAGCCGGAACGTTGTATGAAAAACAACCAAGATGAGGATGGTCCGAATGATAATAGAAATAAAAACTGTTACCTTAACTCTAAACATAAGTTTCTTTAATTCTCAAGTTGGTGTCACTGGCTGGCAATGTATGTATGTACATATGTATGATCATGCTCACAGGCCGCTAAAATTGAGCAAAATCTGGAATTTTCCCCATTTGCTCTTCATTAGTCTAGAAAGAACTTCTTTTTTTTATTGTTGTTTTTCTTTCAGTTCCCCATTTTTTAATGTGCGGGGGGGGGGCAAAATTGCTCTGTAAGTTAATACCAAATCGATCCCTCACTTTATATCCAACTGCATGTACGTTTTTTTAGAAAATTCAGACGTTTGTAGTGATGATTATCAAAGTAGAGGCGAGAGAAATAACTTATCCATTGATCACCCTTTTTCAATTCATTATCCCCAACACAGTGTACTGCTAAAATACGTTGGTCATTTGACGATTTCAATTGGATGACTAACCAAACCTGTTTCTTAGTCTGGCACATGGCTATATTGAAAGAGGGGTGTGTCATGGGGACATTTCACTTATATTTTCTAGATGTGGCCTTGGCTAAGAAAACCTGACAAAACAGAAGACACATATTTATGAATGCTCCAGTATGGTGAGGGAGACAGAAGGAATCAAACTGCAAAATCAAAGAACTACGATCAAAACATACATTTCTACAGACAGGACTTTATATACATTTATATACGGAACCAGTTGTAGCATTGAAGATGAGAAAAATCGTTTCAAAAGTCTAGAAGCAGAAGGATATCTTCTTAATTACTGGTGGGAGAAAGCGGACCACATCCTTCCATCTTATCTCCGAACTGATTCTCTCCAACTGCCCGACTTTCAGCCGCCGTTGACGAACTCTCACAACTAATTTCTATCGCATCGATCATTGATTGGTCTAATTTTTGATGATTCAGCATCTCAAGTGACCAACCAGAGCGCCACATACATCATTCAACCTTCATGTGTTCTTTTTGTGTTTTTGTTCCAGTGAAGCATTGCCGTCAAATTAAGCATTTGAGATCCTGACTTCAACATAGGCTGCCCAATTCAGCAACTGAGCATGCCCAACAATCTATACGTTAATACCTTTGTTTCTGTCGGCTTATAGTATGCTTAAGGTTTCCAACACTCCGTCAAGACGTCTCGAATTAACCACCTGTCTATCGATGTTTTTACACAGATGAAAAAACTGACACTTCAATATACGAGGCCTGTCTGAAAAGTATCAAGCCATTTGATATGAACGGGAAAATAGCCTACCAAGGTCAGCAGTACCTCAATCATCTTCAAAGAAGTCTCTCCGAAACCCGACACACTTATCACAATGTTTCTTGCACTTTTTAAAACAATCTGCAAAGAACTTTTTCGGAATCACCACCATCTGCCTCGTTGCGTTTTCTTTAATCTTGTCTACGATCAAAAAATTTCTTTTTGAAAGAACTGAAGATTTCAGTGACGGCAATAAAGAAACTTGATGACTTTTGCTGATGCAAATTGAAATAAAATTTCAAACTGAATTAAAATTCATGAAGCAAACAAGAGAAATACCACCATAATAACGTTTAGAATTGAAATTATGAAGTCAATGCTCTCTCGTTGACATGAATAGAACAGATACTATACTTTGATCTTCAATTAAAGGCTGCAATCGGAACCCCTGCTTTGATAGTGTTATCATAAGTTTTATCGCTTGATTCAAATAAAGACTGGAAAAATTAATTTTAAGAAAATTACAAACGTTCTTTATTATCTAAGTCACCTGAAAGGAAGGAGTTTTATCTTCTTTTCCTCCCCCCTCCTTCCATCCTTCCGTTCTACCTCTCTATCTTCATGAACTTCCCATTTTTTTTCTTTCTTTGCATCGCCGATTACGCCTGATGAATCTATTCCAATCTTACTTCACTTCTATTCTTTCTTTCTCCTTCTAGATTCTTTCTTTCTTTCCCTCACTTGCTATCTTCTCTTTATTTCTTTGTTTCTCCCTTTCTTTCCTTTTTTTTCTAGTTCATAGAATGCAACTACAACGCCTTTTTGTCTGTCTCTCTGTCTGTCTGTCTGTTTCTCTATCTATCTATCTATCTATCTCTGATTAATCATTATGAGAAACAACTGAGATTGTAAGAAAACAATGATGGTAGTGATTACGTACAATTATTATTAGATAAAAAAGTAGACGACAGCAACAAGAGAAAATTGGAAATTTCCAGGGAGACTCTCTGTCCCCACCACTATTTGTTCTAACCATGATACCACTCAACATGATATTGAAAAACAGCAAAAGTTTCGAATTATCCAAAACAAAGGGGGAAGTCAACCACCTAATGTAGATGGACGACATAAAACAATTTGCAAAAAAAACAGAGGAGAGCTTGAAACGTTGTTCAACAAAGTGAAAGTATACACTTCGACTTTGGGATAGATTTTTAGATTTAAAAAATGCATACTAATGGTAATGCATTAAGGAAAGCTCACAACAACAGAAGGAATCGAATGAACAAAAAACAAAAATCAGAGTACTAACCACAGAGGACCGATATAAATATCTGGAAGTTCTTGGATGTGACATGATAAAACGAAAAGAAATGATTACAGAAAATACCTTTGGAGAAGAAAAATATTAGGTGACCAATCTAAATAGCAGAAATATTATATAAAAGATGAACATATTGGCAGTATTGATAATGAGACACACCAGTCGATTCTTTGGAAGGAAAAATGAAGAGCTCTAATGAATGGACTGGCAAACGAGGAAGCTTATGACTGTGCATAAGGCTTTACGCTCCAGAGATGACACAGATAGCTTGTATGTGAAGAAGAAAGGCAGTAGGAAAATCATCAGCATCGAAGCCTGTGTCCAGATGGCTAAAACAGGATTAGAAAAACGTGCAAGCAAATAGTGAAGACATTATAAAAAGTATCCGAAGCAGTGCAACGAACAATAAAAACTAACTATAGAAGGAGCAGCACAGGAAACAAGGAAAGAAAATCGGGAACAGAAAAAACTGCACGTTGAATTAAAAATTACAGATGAAAGGAATTAGGAATAAGAGGAAGGATTGAGAAAGGAATAAGATCACATAGACCACAACACTACCGGAGACTAAACGAATACTGAGGGGAGTACTGAAAATATGAGATCTTTGGCACCCAGCTGTTATCAAAGACCTAACAAACCAGAAAAAAACATGGCGGTGTAGACCCAAGCAAAATTGCTACTGCGATTGTTGGGGTCGATATAAGAGGAGGGATAGAGACCTGAGGAGACTTATTGTCACTCAGCTGTCATCGATAATCACCAGGAAACTGGTGCGAAACTGTCATCCACAGCACTGTGAGACTTTAGGAGACTTGCTGTCAATCAATCTACCAAATGGACCACCAGAATTAGGAGATCCAAATGGACCACCCTGTCCAAGCGAGAACACTGGACCTAGTAATCGTAAAGAGGGAAACCTGCCAAATAATTGACGTAAATGTACCTGCAGACCATAGAATGAAGAGGTAAAGAGAGTGAAAAACTGGAAAAACACCAGGATCTGTCAAGAGAAATGAAGGAGGTGTGGAACATGAAAGTCAGGATAGTACCAGTGATAATAGGCACACATGGATCTGTACCAAAGACACTGAAGGTGAGAATGGAAGAATCCAGGATAAAAATATGGATTGAGATTGTATAGACCACAGCACTGTTAAGAACTGCGCGAATGCTGAGAAAATGCTAGAAATTGGAGATCTACGACCCCAGTTGTTAGCAGTGGCCTAACAGAGGAAGAAGGAAAAAATTAGACAAAAAGAAAACACCCAAATGGTGTTGAAGGTACGAACCACAGCACTGATGTGATAGGGTATTATGAGATGAAAAGTGGGCTGAAGACCTGAGGAGACTAACTGTCACTCAGCCTTTAAGCGATAATCACCGGGCAACTGGTTTGAAATTAATTGTAAACCACAGTACAGCTGTGGACTATGAGAGTGTAGAGAGGAGGGCTGGAGACTTGAGAAGACTTGCTATCACTCAACATCCAGCGGTAATAGTCTGGCAACTGGTATGAGAATGCAAATAATAATGATATGGGGAAAAGTGGTATCAGCACAAGCCAGAGGCAGTTTTGGAGAATGACAACCACAAACTACTCTGGGACTTTGACATCCAAACTGACCACCTCATCCAGGCAAGAAGGCCGGACTTAGTAATAGTAGACAAAAAAAGGAAGGCCTGCCAAATAGTAGACGTTGCTGTGCCTGCAGACCATAGAGTAAAAAAGAAGGAGGGTGAAAAAAGGGAAAAATACCAGGACCTAGCAAGGGAGTTAAAGAAAATGTGGAACATGAGAACCAGGGTAGTACCGGTCATAGTGGGAGCACTAGGAACTGTCCCCAAAACGCTGAGGGAGAGACTGGAGGAGATCAGGATTAGGGGGAGGATAGAGACCGTACAGACCACAGCACTACTGGGAACTGCACGGATACTGAGGAAGGTGCTAGAGATATAAGTACTGCAATGAATAGTAGCTCTGTCATGATATGTGAAAGAGGGAGGAGACGTTAGCTGAAGACCTGAGGAGACTTATTGTCACTCAGCCCTCAGCGATAACCACTGGGTAACCGGTGAGAAACTGTAAATCGTAGAATTACTGCGACCTATGAGTACTAGGAGAGGAGGGCTGGAGACTTGAGGAGACTTGCTGTCACTCAAACTCCAGCGGTTACCACCAGGCAACTGGTGTGAGATTCAATAATAATAATAATAATAATAATAATAAAAATAATAATAATAATAATATATACACCACACACGGACAGACCACGAGTAAGACTTTATAACAAATACAAGGTAACGCAAAAAGGCATCGCAACCGTAGTCGAAGAGTTACAACAGAAAAGACTAGCCAAAGAGGCAAGACTGAAAAGATACGGACTAAGAACGGCCCAATACACACAAAACTGCACATTCCAAAACTATGAGAAGAAGTTTTACCAAGATTTAAATGGGGAAAGAAGGCAGGACATGAAACCAGATGCCACAGAGGCCAAGAACTATTGGAATAGCATATGGGGGCACCCAAAAAGACACAACGTAACACCGCAATGGTTGGGAGACATGAGAAAAGAACTAGAAGATATAGACAGGGGAGAACCAATAGTACTGAATGAAACCACATTGAAACATACTCTTAGGAAAGTAGCCAACTGGAAAGCACCGGGTCCCGACGGGATCCATGGGTATTGGTTCAAGAAATTCACAACGTTACACGGCAGACTCACCCACCTACTCCAAAATTGTCTAAACGAAGGCAAAGCACCAGAATGGATGACTAAAGGCAGAACCACCCTCATCCAAAAAGACCCCAAAAGGGGAACATAGCAAGCAACTATAGACCAATCACGTGCTTACCACTTATGTGGAAAATCCTGACCGGGCAAATAGCAGAGAGAATATACATGTCAATTGATAGAAGGGGACTAGTACCAGAAGAACAGAAAGGGTGTAGGATTGGAACCAAAGGGGCAAACCATTTACTCTACATAGACCAGATGATCTTAGGAGAAGTGAGGAAAAGGAGAAAGAATATCGCAATGGGATGGATAGATTACAAAAAGGCATACGATATGATTCCACATAGCTGGATACTGGAATGCCTTAGAATGTTCAAAATTAGCGAACCGGTGGTTAAATTCATTGGTAATTCGATGGAAGACTGGAAAGTAGATTTGACAGCCGCAGGGGACAAACTAGCCGAGGTAGGGATAAAAAGGGGAATCTTCCAAGGAGACTCGTTGTCCCCACTATTATTTGTTCTAACAATGATACCATTTAACTGAATCCTGAAAAACAGCAAAGGATACCCCTTCTCTAAAACAAAAGGAAAGGTCAACCACTTAATGTACATAGACGATATGAAATTGTTCGCAAAAACAGGGGAGAGCTTGAGACTCTGTTGAACAAAGTAAGGGAATATAGTGAGGACATAGGAATGGAGTTTGGAATTGAGAAATGTGCAATCATGGTGATGCACAAAGGAAGGCTTTCAATGACTGAGGGAATTGAACTCCCGGACAACAGCAAGATTGGGGCACTGACCGCACAAGACCGATACAAGTACCTAGGTATCCTTGAATGTGACACGATAAAACGGGAAGAGATGAAGGAGAAAATAAAGAGGGAATACCTTAGAAGGATAAGGAAAATATTAGAAACCAAATTAAACAGCAGAAATCTAATAAAAGGAATGAACACCCGGGCTGTGTCAGTAGTTATGTATACAGGACCATTCCTAGGATGGACAAAGGAAGAGCTCATATCAAAGGATAGGCGAACAAGGAAACTTCTGACGATGCATAAAGCATTAAACCCTAGGGATGATACAGATAGACTATACGTTAAGAGAAAAGAAGGTGGTAGGGGGCTCATCAGCATAGAAGACTGTGTCCAGAGAGCTAAAACAGTCCTAGAAAGATATGTGCAAACAAATAGTGAAGAAATCATAAAGAGTGCGAGAGATAGTGCAACAAACAATAAAGTAGAAAACAATAGAACAGTACAGCAAGCAAGAAAAGAAAGATGGGAAGGGAAAAAATTGTACGGCGAGTTTAAAAGACGGATACAAGATAGAGCAGACGAGAAATCATGGACGTGGTTACGAAAGGGGAACCTTAAGAGAGAAACAGAATCGCTCATCATGGCAGCCCAAAACAAAAGCATAAGAACAAACTACATAAAAACAAAAATCGACAGAACACACACAAACAGCAAATGCCGCATGTGCAGTGAAAGAGATGAGACAGTAAACCACATATCTAGTGAATGTAGTCAACTCGCCCAGAAGGAGTATAAGCATAGACACGATAGAGTAGCAACGATGATACACTGGGAACTAAGCAAACAAATGATATTCAACCATGTGGAAAAGTGGTATCAGCACAAGCCAGAGGCAGTTTTGGAGAATGACAACCACAAACTACTCTGGGACTTTGACATCCAAACTGACCACCTCATCCGGGCAAGAAGACTGGACTTAGTAATAGTAGACAAAGAAAGGAAGGCCTGTCAAATAGTAGACGTTGCTGTACCTGCAGACCATAGAGTAAAAAAGAAGGAGGGTGAAAAAAGGGAAAAATACCAGGACCTAGCAAGAGAGTTAAGGAAAATGTGGAACATGAGAACCAGGGTAGTACCGGTCATAGTGGGCACACTAGGAACTGTCCCCAAAACGCTGAGGGAGAGACTGGAGGAGATCAGGATTAGGGGGAGGATAGAGACCGTACAGACCACAGCACTACTGGGAACTGCACGGATACTGAGGAAGGTGCTAGAGATATAAGTACTGCAACGAATTGTAGCTCTGTCATGATATGCGAAAGAGAGGAGACGTTAGCTGAAGACCTGAGGAGACTTATTGTCACTCAGCCCTCAGCGATAACCACTGGGCAACCGGTGAGAAACTGTAAATCGTAGAATTACTGCGACCTATGATTACTGGGGGAGGAGGGCTGGAGACTTGAGGAGACTTGCTGTCACTCAAACTCCAGCGGTAACCACCGGGCAACTGGTGTGAGATTCCAAATAATAATAAGAAGAATAATAATAATAGTAATAATAATAATAATAATAATGAGGGTAGATGGAGTCGTTTTGAGCTTCGACGATTAATCCATGCAGTGATGGGAAGGTCACTCTCTTTCAACCACTTTTATTCATGAAATGATGGACAATAGAAGTAATAGAATTTTTTTTTCAAAAAGCAACGGAACTGACATCAATGAAGGTGAGCAAGGAGTTGGGTTCTCGTCGGTGGTCAGCAAACAACTGACCAAACTCAGGATCAATGTCATGCCAACGAGGTATCTGATTTAGAAAAGTAAAACTTTCGAACTTTATAGTTAAAAGCAAAGGAAATAGAGAACTGTGAAAGGCAGGAGGGAGTGGTCCATAGATAGCAAACGTGTGGCTGTAAAGTGTCACATCATGGCTCTACCTGCAGGTGCGAACTATTTCAGTGCAAGAACTATGCAGATCTGGCAAGAAGTCGGAATGTTCAACACCCTGATGGGAGTGTTGAAGTAAGGTATATACACGCACGGGAAAGTTTACAGAAGAAGTGAATGACAGCATCAAGAAGGAGGTGAAACAGGCCTGTTGTGAAACTGATAGGAATGAACGCTACGCAAATAATGCGGGAAAACTGGACAATGTAGGTTCTTGGGCCACGAATGAACGTACCGGAATGAATGAAGAAGCAACGAATGTGTTGGATTACCAAGGTGGTAGCCAGCATATTGATATGATTGATAATGCACAAAGTGACATCGATATGCTGGATGAAGATAGAGCCTTAGTATTGAGGCTGAGAGAGATTTCTGATGAATCACTAAATCACAGAGATCCAAAACATGCAAAGTTAGCAAGAAACGTTGGGAAAGAGGATGGTATCTTGAAATACATACATCCATACGGCTGATATCACGGTAGATTGGGATCTTCTTCAGACCACATCAATCATAGTTGTTGAAATGGTGGGAGCGAAGAGGAAAGTAAATAGAAAAGAGGGATCGGGTGAACCCCGGTGAAAATGCAGGATTGAGAGAAATATAAAAAAAGAATGAGAAAGGATTTCTAGAATGAGAAAACGACACAAGGACGCGTGGAAGCATGCAAAACAGTGTGATACGAACAAATTAGACCGAATGTTTAAAGATCAGACTAAGGGAATCAAAATAGCAATGGGAGAATTAAAACAAAGAGTACTGACTCAGTGAGGTTGAAACAATACTCCAAAAGAATTGTTTAGTGATAACGGAATTGCCTGTTTTTAGTCAAATCGGATACAGATCTATGATTTTTTAAGGGGAAACGTGAAAGTTCTCTGTAACCTGATGCTAGGGAAGCCACATAATTCTGGAAAGGCATATGGATAATAAGAACTAACTACGATGGAAATACTGGGTGGATAAGAGGGGTCAAAGCAGAACACAGGGGCATTTGATTTCCAACGATCTACTCCCTGCCAAGTAGAAGGTACTTAGGAAAGAGTCGAAGGATCAAGTAGCTATTGAAGACTGTACTTGAAAATTGTAAGCAGCGCTACACAAATCTAGGCATGGCTTGGGTAGATTTTAGGATGGCCTACGATATGGTATCCCCATTCTGGGATAATGGAGACATCAAGCTTGTTTTGAGTGGCTGAGATTTTGAATAAATTGATGCCCTTTAGTAAATTGAAAGAATGGAAAACGAACTTGTATGCGTATGACAGGCATATTGTAACGGTATATATACGTCGATGAATATTCAAAGAGATTCTCTAACTGTTATTTTCCATAGCATTCCTAAGCTCAACTATGGAATTGAGGGACATAAAAATCGGACACTAGCTTGTTAGAACGGCCCAGTCATCAATTAAATGTTGTTTATGGACGATTTGAAGCTTTTTTTAAAAGAACTGGGAAGAGATTGACTCGGCTGTACAGACTGAGCGAATTTATAGCCAGGTGATAGGCATTCAATTTGGGATTGATAAATGTACAGCACTAAGGATGCACCTTGGAAGGCTTATTTCATCTAAAAGAATTTATTTGCTGTCGGGGGAAAGGATTATTGAACTAGAAGATGCTGTATACCAGTATCTGGGTATTATTGAACTTGATTTCGTTACAAGGAAATGAAAGAAAAAAAAAATGAAAGAAAAATATTTGAAGAGACTGAAGCTGTTGTTTAAATCAAAGCTGAATGGAAGGAAGTTGATCATTGCTACAATTGCATGGACTGTTGCTGTGATTCGATATAACGCAGCAATCATCGATTTGACTGTGGTAGAGACCAAGGAGTTAGATAGAATAATGGGGAAACAGGCGTGATAGAAAGGCTTTAAATCAACGCCTCATTGCTCGGTTACATAGCCAACAGAGGAACAGTGGGGAACGGGCTTGGTTGGCGTTAAATGTGTAGCAGTAGGACAAAGGACTCTTGCATCGTGTATAGAAATATCTAAAATGAGAGACCGAGAATTTGATCATCGCTGCTCATGGCCATACACTGAATACAAACTGTTGAAAGAAACATCTACTATGAAGGAAATATAGATATGTGCAGACTCAAGTGTTGCCTATATAATAAACGCATTTAAAATGCTTTCTCAGAGAGAGTATAAGTACAGAACCTGTACTGGAACCTTTACAAGAAATACAAATATTGGTCTGAGAAGTGGTACCAACATCAGCCGGGAGGTGTGATATCATGGGACTTCAACATCCAAACGGAAAGAGCCATTGAACACAGAATTCCGGATATCGAAGTATCGATGGAAGATTCCAATGCCCCATTGTGGATGGTACCATCACAGGCGACAATAACGTAGAGAACAAAGAATTGGAAAAGATTGATAACTATTCGCAGTTGGATGTGGAACTGCAAATATTGTGAAAAAAAACAACTGTTGTTCTGGTTATCATTGGAGTACTAATAGTATGTTAAGAAAATATGTTAACCAACCAGGGATTTAGTACACTCTGCGAACTTTGAAGAAGTCAGCACTTCTTGGAACGGCTAACATCTTAGGAAAGATTTTATCCATTTAAAATAAAAAGACCTGATGGAAGGTATAGTTGAATTCATCTCAGGTGTTTTTCACAGAGCGAAAAGAGAATGCATCGGGGAAGGTTTATAGCAGTAAGAAACAATCCCGGACAATAAAGAAATCTGAGAATTAACTACACAGGATCTATATAAATATCTGAGGTATTTCTCGCATGAGATTCGATAAAACAGGTGGAAATTAGAGAGAATATAAAAAGAGCAAATATCTGAGAAGGATAAGGAAAACATAGACTAAGCAGAAATTTGATTGACAAAGGATGAAGCCCAATCAATGGACTGGTGACAAGGAAACTTGTGACGATACACAAGGCTCTACACCCCAAAGATGACACAGACTGAGTATGAAGAAGAAAGAAAGCGGAGATATTAGGGTATTACTGGGATTATGAGACTCATGACTACCAGTCACCGGCAACAGCTTAACAATTAAAATGAAAAAGGCATGTATAAGAAAAGCTGCAGACATTAAGTACGTCACGAACCACTGCGTTGTTGTGATACTTGATGACGATATGAGGATGGCTGGAGACCTGAGGAAACTTACTGTCAGACAACCTCAAGGGATGGCCGACAGACATCTTGTGTGAAACGGTAAACCACAGCACGGTTGTTTACTGCAAGAATAAAATAAGAATAAGATACGTAACCGTCACTACCTATATATCATTACACTATCTTTTGTGTGTCACGCTTTAGGTAGTTTATTAAGAGAGTAAAATAAAGAAAGAGGGAGAAAAAGAAAGCAAATATAGAAAGAAAGAAAAAGAAGTGAAGACAAAGAAAGAAAGAAAAATGAAAGAGGGCGAAAGAGAGAAAAAACAAACACTGTCTTTTCAAGGGTAGAACAAAAATATTTTTAAAAAAAAAATTCAAGTGTTCCTGAAAAATTGAACAGGGTGGTAGAGTTTAATTTAGAAACTGAGCATGAATCATGTTGAAAAGCATGAAAATAAAACCCGGCATTTATATTTATTGTTTCAAAATATTTTGTACTGAGAAAATTTTTAAAAAATAAATCAAATGTTGAATTAAAGACGTCTAGCATTATCGACACCTGAGTGGAGAACGAGGGGGTGGGCAGGGGGAAGGAGAGGGTTCTTCCTTTCTTTCTCCTCCCTCTCTCATCAAAGCCTCCTTTCTGGATTTATTCTTTCCTCTTTTTAAATGAGTAATAGAATCAAAAGAAGCATTAATATATTACTAAGTAGAAGCTAGGCAAAAAATGAGATCCAGTAAATGTTAGTAATCTTTTCTTATCTAAAAAGATCATCTCACATTCAAATATATTCGTGGATTTTTCACTGTTAATAAATTATGAAACATGAAAGTTGCACCAATGATAGTAGGCACCCTTGGAATTGTGTCAAAGGTATCAAAAATAAAATTGAAGGAGCCGGAGATACGAGTAAGGATTGAGACAATGCAGATCACAGCTCTACTGGGGTCTGTACGAATACCGAGGAGAGTACTGAAAATATGAGACTTGCAACCCCATTCGCTAGCAGTGGTCTAGCAACGAGGATAATAAGGGTATGTGTAAAGTGAAGCCGGGGAAGATTGAGATGGTGCAAACCACAGCGCTGCTGTAAGATGGGAAGACAATGAGTGGAGACCTGAGGTGACTTACAGTCATGCATCCGTCGGTGGTGACCACCATCCAGCTGGTGTGACATTGCAAACCACATGCTGCGGACTGAGCGACTGTCGAGAGAAGGGATGGATATATGAGGAGATTGGAGGTTACTCAGTCTACAGTGACAACCACTAGGCTATTGATGTAAACATGCAAATGATACCAATAAGCCCAATGCAAATGGATCAGGACAAATTATATCAAGGTAAAGATCGACAAAACCCAAACAATCAGCAAATGCTGCGGAAAGGCAAAAGGAATGAGACTGTAAACCACTTAACCAGTGAATATAATCAACTAACCCCCAAAAGAGTATAAAAACACGACAGGGTAGCAAAAGCGATACCCTGGGAACTGAGCAAACGAATGGGATTCAACTATGTGGTGAAAAGATACCAGCACAAACCGGAGACAGCCCTGGAAAATAGAAGCCATGAATTACTCTGACTCTGTGACATCCAAAACTGACGACCATCCAAGCGAGAAGACGGGACACGATTATCCCCTCGGAGGAACGAGAACCGAACAAATAATAGACGTGGTCGTGCCTGTGTAACGACGATAGAGTGTGAAAAACTGGGGAAATATCAGGACCTAGCCAGGGAATTGAAGAAAATGTGGAGCATGAAAGCAGCGGTAGTACCAATAATGTTTGGTGTACTCGGAACCGTACTAGGGACACTGAAAACGAGATCGGGGGAACTGAAGATAAGAGGAAAGATTGAGATATAAAAGTCGAGGAAAAGGGCAAGGGGGAGGTAGTACAAACCGAAGCGTTGCTGTGATAGGCAGAGAGATATGAGAAGATGGCTGGAGACCTAAGGAGACTTACTGTCACTCAGCCTTCAACGATAACCACCAGGCAAGTAGAGTGAAACCATAATCCATAGCACCGTGGACTATGAGTGTGATGAGGAGGACTTGCTGTCTCTCAGTCTCCAGCGAGGACCACCAGGGAACTAGTGCAAAAATGCAAATAAAAATAATAATAATAATAATAATGATAATAATAATAATGATAATGATAATTATAATGATGGACGTGGTTACGAAAAGGGAACCTTAAGAGAGAAACAGAATCGCTCATTATGGCAGCCCAAAACAAAAGCATAAGGACAAACTACATAAAAACAAAAATCGACGGAACACACACAAACAGCAAATGCCGCATGTGCAGTGAAAGAAATGAGACGGTATACCACATAACTAGTGAATGTAGTCAACTCGCCCAGAAGGAGTATAAGCATAGACACGATAGAGTAGCAACGATGATACACTGGGAACTAAGCAAACAAATGATATTCAACCATGTGGAGAAGTGGTATCAGCACAAACCAGGGGCAGTTTTGGAGAATGACAACCACAAACTACTCTGGGACTTTGACATCCAAACTAACCACCCCATCCTGGCAAGAAGACCGGACTTAGTAATAGTAGACAAAAAAAGAAGGCCTGCCAAATAGTAGACGTTGCTGTACCTGCAGACCATAGAGTAAAAAAGAAGGAGGGTGAAAAACGGGAAAAATACCAGGACCTAGCAATAGAGTTAAGGAAAATGTGGAACATGAAAACCAGGGTAGTACCGGTCATAGTGAGCGCACTATGAACAGTCCCCAAAACGCTGAGGGAGAGACTGGAGGAGATCGGGATTAGGGGAAGGATAGAGACCGTACTGACCACAGCACTACTGGGAACTGCACGGATACTGAGGAAGGTGCTAGAGATATAAGTACTGCAATGAATCGTAGCTCTGTCATGATATGCAAAAGAGAGAGGAGACGTTAGCTGAAGACCTGAGGAGACTTATTGTCACTCAGCCTTCAGCGATAACCACTGGGCAACCGGTGTGAAACTGTAAATCGCAGAATTACTGCGACCTATGCGTACTAGGAGAGGAGGGCTGGAGACTTGAGGAGACTTGCTGTCACTCAAACTCCAGCGGTTACCACCAGGCAACTGGTGTGAGATTCTAAATAATAGTAATGATAATAATAATAATAATAATAATAATAATAATAATAATAATAATAATAATAATAATAATGTGTTGGCTACGCTGTGTTCAAATTCCCTCGCTTCATCAAAATCTAAAAGGTAAACAAAACAGAATTCATTCCTACATAAGATGTTATTCCAAAATAATGCGCCCTTTTTCAACTCTTTTATCATTAGTTCCTGTGATTAAACAAATCGATCTGGATTGCAAGACTGAATTCGTCATCAGTTTCTGCGTACGCCACTCTTATTCGTGCCGTCATGACGTCACTTGTTTTCGGTGTTTTCATTATCATGGTTTTGACGAGCGAAAATTAAGTCAATAGTCGGTGTTGTTTGTTGCTGCTGCTGCTGCTGCTGCTGCTGCTGCTGTTGTTGTTGTTGTTGTTGTTGTTGTTGTTGATGATGATGATGGTGGTGGTGGTGAACTAAAATTGTTATTAAGATAGATAAAAATGAAAAATAAATTGCATAAAGTGTGAACACAATTTGAAATATGATATTCCTTAAAGTCACTACATTTTCAGAGAAAAGAAATAGGAGGCTACAGTGATAAAAGAAAGAAAAAAAGAAAAGAATGAGCGGGAGATAGAAAGAAAGATACATAGGGGAGGGGGCAAATATGATTGACAGAAAATTCATAGAGAATGAAAGTGAGATGAACTGAGAAACAAAGAAAGAAAAGAACCAAAAAACAGGATATAAAACTGAATGAAAATAGAATTAAAGAGCGTAGACTGATGGAGCAGAAAAGGAAGAACAAATGATGTGAAAGCGTGACGGAAAGCATATTACCGGAAGAGGAAAAAAAAAGCGATCTCGAAGTCGTTCTCACTGTGAACGTTACCTACGTTTTGATTCACACGAAATTCACCTCTCTCTCTCTCTCTCTCTCTCTCTCTCTCTCTCTCTCTCTCTCTCTCTCTCTCTCTCTCTCTCATTCTTTGTCTATCTGTCTGCTCGTCAGCCTGTCTGTCTGTCATTCCGTCTATCCGTCGCTACATTAGATTAGTTTCTATAAAACTACACTGGTTCTTCCCCATTATCTTTCTGCAGCCATTTCTCGTATTAACTGAATGTAATTCAATTTTCTTTCACGTTTTTCTCTACTTTTAGGGGTTTTAATATTTTAGAGGACAATTTACAAGCATTTCTATTAAGGCATTCTACTTTTCATTTTGATTTATTTCATGTAGGTGCTCTTTTAATTGTGTTCCAGAATTTTGAAGAAAAAGAATAAACAGGTCTGGTTAGTTACTCAATAAAACCAACGTCTTTTGACAGCATGCCTTGTGAGGGTGGATCAATTAAAAAATTGGAAAATTTTTGAATAAGTTACTACTCTCACTTTTTGTTGCGCAGTGATCTCTAAAATAATCTGAATTTTCTCTAAACAAATCTGAATGCTATCGGACACAAAAACTTACATTGTAAATTGAGCCCCCGTTAAAAAACAACTAAAAAAGCATCTTTTCTAGACATAATACAATGTTTAAATTTAAAGCCAGCCAGACCAACTTGGAAACTGGAGAAACCAACGTTGACGGTTTTGGTTGATGATATCTGATATTTTCCTTTAGGCTTGAATGTAACGCTCTGTAGTGTTGTTTTAATCCATTGGATCAATCCATCTTTGAGATTTTCTCTGGAAAGCTTACAAAGAAGGGAACCATAATCCCAAGCATATTTTGAAAACTGTTCGCCATTGTAGTGTCAACCTGAGGAGATGCAATATTTACCTTGTTTGTTCTTGCAGTAGAAGAATGCATCAATTCAGTGAGTTGTAAAAAAAGCAAGCAAAATAAGTATTTGTTGTAAAAAAGGCAACAATCATAAGTAAGTGTGGGGCAAAAAAGCAACAATAATAACTTGGAGAGTTGTAAAAAGGGAACAATGATAGGTTAGTGTATTGTAAAAAGGCAAAAATAATAAGTTAGTGCTTTGTAAAAAAGCAACAATGATAAGTCAGTGTTTTATAAAAATGAATACATGTGTTGCAAAAGGAAACAATAATAAGTGTGTTGTGAAAAGGCAGCAATAATATGTTAATTTGTTGTAAAAGGTAACAATTGCAAGTCAGTGTATGGTAAAAAGGCAGCAATAATTAGTTAGTGTGTTGTAAAAAGGTAACAATAATAGGTTACCGTGTGTAAAAAAAGCAACAATAATAACCTAGTAATTAGATGATGATAGATACGAGGTTTCCTTTTTTAAGAAAGTTCTTTTTTCATCCATAGCAAGAGACATGTAGCTTTTATGGTAAATACATTTTTATAGGCAATATTGAACGGAATTTTTCAATCTGTCCATCTATCTCTTTACCTGAAAATCTCCCTCGATTCTCTCTCCATTCTCTCCCTCCTTCGTTTTCTCATCTGTTCTCTTCATGTCCATCTCTTTCAATCTGTTTTTCAAAATTGTCAACTTCTCCCATTCTCTTTCACACACACACACACACACACACGCGCGCGCATATATGTATGTATAAATATTTACATGTGTGTGTATGTGTTTGTGAAAGTATATATATATTTATATGTATATATATGTGAGTCCGTGTGTGTGTGTGAATCTGTTTCTGCAAGCTGTGATATCATAGGTATGATTAATCACAAAGATAGTTTTAACTTTCATTCATTATGATAATCTCATATTTATGTCAGAAGCAAAACTTTGGTGACGGAGGAAAATAAATTTCAACTAGGTATGTGTTGGCACGATTTCATCTTTCTTATTGTTGCCCACTGACATTATCACTTCTCCACAACTTGCCCCCTTGAGTCATTTTTTAGCTATTTATTTACAAATATTTCTGGTGACAGTGAAAGATTAAAAACTGAATTTTGCAAATTTTGACCTAAAATCTGTTTCGTTAATTTTGGTACAAAAAAATCGAAAATCACGAAGAAAGGGGTTCTTAGCGATTTGTAATTGAGGCCAGTGCTAGTGAGAGAATAGTGCTAGTATTTGTATGATTTTCAAATACTAGTTCAATTCCAACTCCAAAGATGCATTTTTGGAAACGGCCGTTATGGTGTGTTGAGCAGTCTGCCATATTCATTTGAAATAGTTTTCCTTCCATCAAACAAGAATATAGTTTCAATGTATTTTGGATGCTTATCTTCAATGTGACCAATCTAGATATCTAATATCTAAATTTAGATCGATTGCCGATGTAAATATTCTATGACTAAAATTAGAGTTATAAATCTAAATAAAAGATCTATAAACTTGATTACTGTGTTTATTTTGGGGGGGGTGTTAATGGAGTTGCTGTTCTTTGTGAGAAAATTGCTAAAACTTGAAATTTTCAAAAATAGAGTATTTTACCCTGACATCAGAAGTCAAATGGGGTAGTTCATTGGAACTTAGGACGAAATATCAAAGAGTTTTTATTATTCATTAGATTTAATGAGAACCGCTGAACCTAACAATGCAATTCCTAATATGCTAACTAATATATCGGGTGAATTTCAAATTCATACAATGGCCGATCGTTAGATAAACGCGCCGCATACACGCACAATTTCTTCAATTGTAGTTAGATGTATTCACATAAAGTATATATACATACATATATATATATATATATATATATATATATATATATATATATATATATATATATATATATATAATGAACCAAACAATTCCAAAGAACCATCGATAGCACGCAAAGGTAGTGTATCTCTACAGCTCGGAGAGACATTGGCTACCTGACGGTACTTCCATTTAACTAGTTTTATTTCCATATATATACATATATATATATATATATATATATATATATATATATATATATATATATATATATATATATATATATATATATGTATGTATATATATATATATATATAATACATATAGTACAGATCAGGCTAGCAGTATGATGTAATATAATAATATATCAATAATATAATGCAACTTCTGATATGTAATGGATTTATTTCATTGAGTGCTCAAGAGGCCAAGGATGGGCAGAAACATGAGCTAGTTTGTGTAGCAAATCTGCAGTCGACTATATATATATATATATATATATATATATATATATATATATATATATATATATATATATAGATATATATATATATATATATACTTTTTAGATATTTCAAGTACACTTTGACAAAGCCCTAGCCCAACATCTCCTCCAGAGTTGTAGATTTGTTGGGTCCGGTATGCCCTGATATTCTATCTATAGAAATGGATTCATAACTTTCTCAGGGCCATTGGTTTGAAAAGAAGTTGGTCAGCCTATTGTGCATGATATATATATATATATATATATATATATATAGAGAGAGAGAGAGAGAGAGAGAGAGAGAGAGAGAGTGAGTGAGTGAGAGAGATAATTAGATTGATAGGTAGATAGATATTGTTGAGAATAAAGAAAGAAGATAATAATTGTATTCAAATCAAAATTAATTCTCCTGGCATGTTTTACCTTTTGGTTTTACCAAAATAGCAAGTTTGAATCAAAGAATATATGAAATATTCGGTTATTTCAAGTAATAGTGTCTTACGTTGTCACAATGCATGAGTGGCAAAGTATTTTGAATTCATGAAATTGAAATTGAAACCGTAAATTGAATAATATATTTTGATTTACGTACAATTATTGTTTTTTTTTTCTCATTGTCAACAAAATTCATACTGTCGGATACATCGTATCCATAAACTATTCTGTATGTGTGTGTGAGGATAAGAGATTGTTTATTAATAAAATTTTTGGATGCTTTGTTGGCCTAATGGTTAACAGCTCGGAAAATGGAGTTTTTGTTCACTTCGCACTAATGCCCTTTGGGGAAGACATGAACGCACCTCTACCAACAGGTCAGGTCAGGGATCACAAAGAGGAGATGCGCACCGCCAAGTAAACCAATTGCCAGAGAAATATCAGGAAGAACCCAGCTTCTATCCATCTCTCCATCTCTACATCCATCTATCTACACCATAATTTACTCCCTTCGCCCTCTCTCTCTCTCTCTCTCTCGCTCTTCCATTTTTCTCACTACTACATATCACTTTATCTACCTCAATTTTCCCCATTCTTTCTCTTCATCATCATCACCATCGCTCTATCTCAATCTATATATATGTATATATATATATATATATATATATATTTGAGTGATATATATATATATACACACACACATATATATATATATACATATATATATATATATATATAAACATATATATATGCATATATACATATATATATCACTCAAATCTTTCTCAATTTTCCTCCTCTTCCATCTTTCCAATCATTCTATCCATATATATATATGTGCATATACATGTGTGTGTGTGCGTATATATATATATATATATATATATATATATATGTGTGTGTGTGTGTGTGTGTGTGTGTGTGTGTGTGTGTGAGTGCCTTATAGTCCTGTGCACGTGATCCAAAATACACAATCACACCGTTGATATATCGAAAGGCGGAAAAGTGCTATGTAGATACTACATAATTGCTGATGATTATGCCAACAGTGGGACAGGCAGATCGATATTTAAAGGCACAGAAGTGAATGGGGGAGTCAGGGAGTCGATGGGGCGCGGAGAGACAAGCGTCAAAGGAGCAGATGGAGGACAACAACAACCAGAGAGGGGAGGAGAGGAGGAGGGCGTGAGAGAATCGCTTGGCTTTTGGTTGTTATATGTATGGGTTTTGCAAAGAGTGGTTACGTGTGCGGATCGGTGTGCACGCGTTAGTGTGTATTGTTAGCGTGGGTGCGTGTGTGTCTCCTTGAGTGCACGTACGTTCTTGAAAGTACGTGTGTACGTATGCGCGTGTATGTGTGTGTATGTGTGAGCATGTGCGTTTGCGTGCGAGTGCATATCTGTGCGTGGGTGTGAGAGATAGAGAGAGAGAGAAAGTGTGTTCGTTTATGCACATGTGCTTGAGTGCACAAAGATGTGTTTGTATGTTGCGTTTGCGTGTCTCTGTATCTGTGTGTCCGCGTGCCTGTGTCTGTGTGCGTCTGCGTTTCGTGTGTCCGTGTGTCTGTGAACGTATGTACGCGACCTTGTGTGTGTATGCGTATGCCCGTGCGTTCATGCAACGAAAAGTATGGTGGTGGGGGACATGAGTAGGGGAAGAGGTTGGGGGGATGGAGGCCGACGCAATTAATCGTATTGGCTGGACCCGGCACATTCCTTCACCATGACCTGCAGCTTTCCTACGGTATCTTTTTTGGCAACGGGCCAAAAGAACAGTGGTAATGGACGTGGCGGTGGCTTGCAAGGCGATAGTAGAAGAGCTTTTGCTAATCGATACGCCGAACCGAATCTGTCGCGTATTGTTGTACTTATGGTCGACAGACCCTGTAAAACGGACTTCACCATTTCACCGTGTTGTGGCAAAGGGACTGCACCACGAAACGTAATGTATATGGGACTGCTTTCAAGTATTATTACATAGTATGTAGACGTACAGAGCAGTTCACATCATTGAAACATACACACAGTGAGGCCCAGAAAAATGTATACACATTTTGTGTATTAATAGATTGGCTGGTTTTTACTTGAAAGTTAATTAAACCCTTCCATAAGAAGGAATAAATGTTTAAGGGTTTAATTAACTTTCAGGTAAAAACCAGAGTAGATACCACCGAATAAATGGGTATGTATTTTTCTGGAACACCATATTTATATATATATATATATATATATATATATATATATATATATGTGTGTGTGTGTGTGTGTGTGTGTGTGTGTGTATAATATGGTGGATTTTTTTTAGTTTTCAATTGATTATTATGCTTTGTACTCATGCACCTTCTCGTCCACATTTCACGACTTGAGATTTAATTTAATTTAATAAAATAGCATGAGAGTCTCAATAGGGAACCTAAATGCTTTTTGTGGAGAAGAATTTAATCAGGATGCGCACAACTCTTGAAAATTCAATCTTCTATAGATCTCTCGTAATGATTTATTAATTTTTAAATGTTCATACTTTTCTGCTTTTATACAGGGTTTTTACAAAGCAATCAGGCATCAACGGGGGATGCAAGTGTTACCTAGCAGGAGGAATGTCTTCGAAATCTCTATCTTCTTCAAATAAACCCGATCTTTTGCATTCGCTTATGCGAATGAATATTTTTATTATTATTATTATCACTATTATTATTACTATTATTACTATTATTATTATCACTATCATTACTATTATTATTATTATCATCATTATTATTATTACTATTATTACTATGTTATTATTACTATTACTATTATTATTATTATCACTATTATTACTATTATTACTATTATTATTTTTACAATTGTTATCATTTTTACTGTTATAATTTTTATCATCATCATCATCATCATCATTATTATTATTATTATTATTATCATCATTATCATCATTATTATTATTATTATTATCATAGAGAATAATGCCAAAAGTGAAAGTTCTAATAATTTATTGCATTTTTGTAGATCTGATGTAGAAATATAATTTGCTATTATTGGAGGTTTTTGAGCCGGGGAGTCTACCCAAGAATTCCGACTGATTTTCAGGTACGATTTCAAATTTGGACATAATTCTGCATAAGTTGACTATAACAATAACAAAGCATTTGGATTGAATACTTCCACAGTGTCGAATGTTCAGCGTTCGTTCGATAGGTTTAGATCTGGAAATATCTATACCAATAATAAACCTCGGAAGAGGCCCAAATCTGTTCTTAATTATGAAGAATTATCGACACCAGTGACCAATGACCAATGATTAGCGGTTCGAGCACTTTCTGGAGACTTCTGGGATTTCAACGGAGAAATATCATGTCACCTCAAGGCAATTATAAAGTTGACTGAGCATAAGCTCCGAGGATTGGGGGATAATATCTTGCAGCAGCATCCTTATTCACCTGACAACCTTGTTTCCAAGTGTTAATGCGTTTCACGGAATTTTGATCTTCAAGTATATTTAAACCTTAGTAATCAGCTTGTTTACTTTGGTCCCCACAAAAGCACGCCTTTACTGTGGAGAAGAAAGAAATAAGATAACTAAATCTTGAATTACTGATTCCGAGTACGAATGCTCCCAACCCCCAGCTTGACACATAAAGGCAAGGAATTGGAGATGGGCGTTGGAAGACAAGTGGTGATGAGAGAGGCAAGGAAAAAAGAATACAAATCGATATCCCCTACGCATAAAGTCTTATGTTTGATTTTATTTATAACTAATTGATCCACAGGAAAAAAAATCACGGATACATTTGCATTTCTATGAGATGATTTTTTTTTTAAATACTGGATTCGTTTCGCTAGAAGAGTCCATTGCTTCTAATGGTGGGTAAGGGGTATTTCTATCGACGAAATTCTTGCCTTCAAAAGGAAGATTCTATTTTTAAGTAGAGAAAACCAAGGAAATCTCTCTCTTCTTATGCAGGTAAATTAGTTTTATTACATCAGACCAATCCTTCAGATTGATTAATTTTATATCAATCGATCGAGTAATTTTAGAGACTTTTGTACAAATATATTTTCGGTTATAAAATGAACGCTTGATGGGTTTTTTTAATCCTTGAAAATTTGATGTTCAATTTATTATTTTTAATCGACTTTATAGGGTTGCTGATGAAATATATGCTCTAAAAGGGGGAGGAGTTGGTCTGAAAAGTTAAGGAAACACTGCCTTAAATAATGAGCATGAACCTTCCCCAAGATTCTCAGGACCTCTCTATCATGGCCGTCACAGAGTCAGTACTTTCTGAACTTGACGTTTGTCACGCCATCATATAATTTGTCGGCCCCGTTTTCGCATGTGATATCTCAGGATCCATATTGTAAGTCATGATGTCCAGCTGTTGTCTGCATGCTTGCAACATGACCAGCCCATTTTCATTTAAGGTTTCCTTTGGATCCTATGATATCTCTGACTCCTGTCTTTCCTCTAATATACTTTGCTGTCTCGTTACCTCTCAGTGTGAGATTGAGCACGATTCTCTCTTGTGCACGTTGCATGGTTCTCACTTAGTGCCCACTCGAGCGGGTCTCCATTGTTAAGAAGAAAGGGAGTAGAGGTAAGAGATGATCCATATAGGAATGTTAATGACCCACTTGTATATCTATGTGCCCATTCAAACATGTCTTCAATGAGAAGAAGAATACAAGAAGTGAAATGAAAGGTGAACCAAAGAAAAAACTGCAAGAGAATAATAATGAAGTTGTATCTATTCAATAAACAGGTTGAGCTGACTCGCCTCGGAAATCACCGTTAATTTCACGTTCATTTTAACCTCATAATTCAATAATATCACACTATTTTTAATTATTTCTATTTCATCGTATTATATCATATTGAATTATATTATTTTTTATCATATTGTAGGGGAAGGCGTACGTCTAACGACAGACGTTAAGCGACTGATGATGATATCATATTGTTGTATCTAAATTCACATTTGAATTCGAGGTTAATTTTTTTGTCAAAACCTTTTAAGATCATCAAAATGAGACGAATCCATTTTTAAATTCACTCTGTGAGCTTTCTGCATCGGAATACGCAAACATTGATTAGACAAAGAGATAGTAAGATACAACGTAGACATCGTATCCACAGCCCGCGAGGCTTAGATGAAACAGCTCCCAACAGCAGCAAAATATAAAATCTTTAGCAGAGGACCGACGGGAATGGAGTAGACTGGTCGGAGAGATCGTGGGGGCTGGCGGGGCAAAATCATCGGAGGATGTAACTGAGATATGCCATTAATAAATAATAATATCCTTTTTAATCCGGTAAGCTTGAGAAACGGGAATTGTCGGTACATTAAAAATGCCAGAAAATAGAATTTTCTTCCGAACTGTTACGGAATAATTTTAGCTATCTATCAATTTTTAACGACTTTTCTGATAGTTTGGGGAATAGAAAGATTTGTTGCAAATATAATTTTTCATGATATGACTTATATCATAATACATGAAAATTATTGGAGTTTTCTTATGCTTTTAGATAGGTTATATTGAAATGATTTAAATGCAAGTCAACTTCTGAAGTAAAACAAACGTCAAGAATTGTCGAATTGAATGTACAGGTTTTAAGCTGCAGATTTTATACATTTGGTTAACGATTAGGTTTATAAACCACAGAACTACTGTTCAAACTGTTGTTTGAAACCGAGTAAAAATCTCTCTTGACATATCCAGAAACTAATGGTAACATATTCAAAACATAACGGGCCATTGGTATCCCCAGATAAATGATTGCCAGATTAGGAAGGTACTACCTGTAATAAGGAATAAGAAAAATCGCTTTTAAAAAGCGTTTTATTGAACCGAGGTGATCAGAGTCTCGGCCCTGGACAGCCATCAAAGGCAAGTCGGTGAAAACGACGAAGTTATCCCCAATTGGTGACTACTATATCCTTTCATATTATTTTTTCTGGTATCTTTATCGCGACTCATCTCATGCCATCAATTTAAATAGCAGTCAAGAATGAATAATAATGATTTACTTCATCTGATAAAAATAGATAATAGAATGCAGGACAAAAATTTATCGTCTATTTTTCTACACTGATTTCCACTTATTAGTTGAAACCTGAATAAACATCAGTTTTAAAATCTACAGCATTATTTTCAATGTGTATGCACACAGCAGGATTCATGTAAATATTCAAGAAATTGAACGAATTAAAAAATGAAGAATGAGAGAAACTACCGGCTAACAAGTGCAAGCTCATAGATGGCTGTAAGAAACGTTTGTTAGGGGCAATTATTGTTGACGAAGGGGGTGAGCAACTAAATATAATCTAATCTTTGAAATCACTACATGTAAGTTGAAAAATAATGATTTTTTTTCTGTTGAATTACTTTGGAGATCCTATTAAGAGATTCTGATAAAGAAAATTTGGTAGATTCCCATTTATTTCTGAGAACACTGTATAGTCAAGGATTATAACCATTGCCTGTGTTTTCTTCGAACTAGTTTTCTCGTCTTTATTATTTGTTCTTTTCGCATCGTTTTGATCGTGTACCCTCTGGCCTTCTCCGGGTGTCTACTGTGGAATGTGTGTCGAACCTTTTTTTTTTCCGCATCCCCTTCCATACACGTTTCATTAGGTTTTTACGTTTCTATTCTTGGGAATCCCTCCTTCTGATCTCTGTGCCACCCCCATGACCTCCCGTTGACCTTTGCACGCGCTTCCAGCCCTCGGGCCACACCCAAGTTCATTGCTTGTTTCCTCCTGATTGAGGATTCTCACAAGCTATCAATGTCAGTTCGCTGATTGGGTTATCTGTACATAATATGCAGACAGATTCTTTCAACCTTCTTAAATGCCGGTGCTTCTCCCATTCTTTTATTTTGACTTCATTCTATAAAGGCCGATGAGTCCCCTCTGCTTCCATATATGATCAGCCATACCTGATTTCAAAGTATCCCCACGTGTTGCAGCATTTCGATGTTCAATAAGGCATACTTTTAGGGAGCGGGTGGTCCCACTCTTGTAATCTTTGCCAAAACTACGTGAAATATTATACACAGCTGTAGGTTGTTTTCTCTAATTCTAGCTCGAGACCCTACGTGTCTGGGTCGTTATATATAGAGAGAGGGATGGGGAGAAAAGAGATAGATAGATAGATAGATAGATAGATACTTGTGATTTCAGATCCAAAAGAAAAAAATCCTTGTCTCCTGCTTCGGTGTTAAAGTTGTCTATTATTGCACTATAAATAAAATAATCGATTTTGTACAATCTGTTAATGTGTGAACTTTAAGATGCCCCACTGCTGTCACCAGACCGGTGATGCTTCTTAAAGAAAACTCACAGAAGAATATTTACAACACTAGTCAAACAAAAGTTTGTGCTACGTACATGGCTTTTGGGAACATTATGTATTAAAACCTGGTTACGATCAGCACCAAGAAGCAGCAGGTGTAAACAGATGCCTATCGATGTCACCATCACAGCACTCCATTCCTAGTGAATAATGATTCGAAAAAGATTTGGCCAAATTATAGACGTCTCCTCTTTGAACTGGTGCCAAGCCTGTCTCCAGAATGACTGCTGAGAAAACAGAGACGTCTTTGCCAAAAGAACCAAAACCAAACGAGCGGTAACCAAGGTCTATGATTATTTAATAGCTGCGGTAGCAGTGAATTTTGTGATGGGCATTCGCTTCAGGGCCCCTACTAAAAGCAAAAATAGAGAATAAGTTGGACGTGGCTGATGCATTTTAAGGGTCTGTGCCTTTGCCAAGCGTTGGTCCACTTTATGAAGGGACAATTTTTATGCTTATTGTATGAAGCGATATTCGATTGATCTTGTGTATTCAAATAGATAGATAGATTTGAAAAGACTGTGAGGAAGAAAGATGAACAGTTGAGGGAAATGATGAATTGGTTGTGATAGCTAGCTAGATAGATAGATAGATCGCTGGGCTTTATACATTGTTACGGTTGTTGTTGCTTATTTGCGTGCAAGGATCCGGGAAGCATTTTGTTTCTCTTCTCCATCCATCCCCACGTTTGCGCTTGTTGACTTTTTTTTCAAAGAGGAGATCAGCTCGTGTATATCGAGGTCATTCTTGAGGCTCGGTGTCCTCTTCACTTGCTCGTTGGGCCGAAACATATAAAGCAACGCCCAAACTGTAGGTGTGTTGTTTTTTTTCAGAGAAACTTTCTCTTGTATAAATTCACATTAATAAGTACCCCTTTGTCAACAGCCGAAATTTTCCAATGCGGAATACTCTAAATTGCGAATTTGAAGACTGCTACCTCAGCAGATCGGTTCGATTTTAATGAACAACGACAATTAATGGTAGTTCGTGATATATTATGATCTTTGAATCTTACGATGTAATGGTTAGCCTAGCATATAGCTACTACTGTAGTGGGTTCAATTTTCGGTCCTCCCATAGTTGTGACCTTCCACCCGACAAGCTTGATCTTTGTAAATAATGACAGAGACGATACACCGTAGATATAATACATATCAATTCTTCTATTTATCATCCGTCGAAATAGCTCAGTTGGGATAACTTCAAACTGCAGATGTGAACATTATTACTACCACCGTTCGTTTCAATTTCTGTTATCAGCGGTGTCGACATTGACGAGTATTATTTCATGGAACATGATAATGCTTCAGAAGAAGATTGCTGATTTGAGCATTCAATGTGTCTAAACAACTGTTGCTACTCGCTTACTAAACTATGCAGTGAACCACTGTTTAATGATGAAATAATTAATGCTTTGCTTGAATGGCTAGATGTGATATTCGGAGTTTTGTTATCGTAGGATAGACGTTAATTATGACAGTGGAATTCTTCAATCAATGAAGAGGCGTTGTCACTTATAGAGAAAATTGCCTAAACATGTCTCTGTCGCTGGATTGCCTCGATGGTCGGTGGGTAAGAGAGTGGATGCATGTGTATTCTCGAAAAGCACTCTCACATAACTATCTCTCTCACCAAAGCAGTAGACACAAAAGACTGATACTCCCATTGTCCTCCATGATAGAAACTAATTCTGAACAAATCATATATATATATATATATATATATATATATATATATATATATATATATATATATATGTGTTGTGTGTGTGTGTTGGTTCATGTATACCACAGGTTACACTAAGTCTACCAGCCAAGTGTGAACGCGTGCGAATCTGGCTGGGTGGGTGTCGTGACAGTCATCTTCTAAATGTCAAGCGTATCGTGTTAAGCAGAGTTGAAACGGAACGGTACCGTCTCAAGTTACCAGTGAATAGGTCATAAGCCTTTTAAACCATCCACAAATATCACAGCAATCCTGTAATTTCCCCCCTTCCTAGATCCAGGCCCATCTACAAATTCACAAATTCGCCAGCCCTTTGTATATTTAATTCTTCGAGGCTGTGTATTTGTTAGAAGATCCCTGCCATGCACCCCGACCCCCCCCACACACACACACACACATACAAACATACATTTGCAAAGATACTCATGCATGCACACATGCAGACACTCAAACACACACAAGACTAAATATACTTTGGCTGGTATATTCTTCAACCTTCTTCAATGAAGTTTGGTCTGTCTTGAGATCAGCACTGGAGCTCTTGGCTTTTCTCCCAGGTCCAAACACTAGCTACTTGCGCCAATAGGAAATACTTTACTACGGAACCCATCAAGTGCATCTGTTGAAATTTACTTAATGTAGCGCACGAGTTAAAATCGAACTCAAAACTATAGTAATGGTCTGCAAGGTTAGCTTGCTAAGTATCTGTCCCGAAAGTATTCAGCTATTTTGAATATCACGAGAACCATTAGAGTAACCTCAGTGTAACTTGGCAAACCATTCAGAGGGGACCTTACTCGGGACATTTGAATAGAAACAAGCCCATGAGACGCCACTGAGTGAGCTTATGTAGTGTGTGATCTACTTATTTCACAACTAGATCTATCAGATATCCACCCAACCCCACCCAGAGTCTAGATTTAACGTTTCGTAGTTGAAAAGAAGGATATCTCCGACTGTCGACGAGATTAAGGAGAACGAAATGGGGCAGCTGATGGTGATCCCAAAAAAGGACTCCGCCTGCACACTGTTTTGAAAAGTGGAAGAGACGTTGGGATCGACCTTGCATTTGGGACACTTTGCCCTAGACAGATATTGATGTTTACCTTAGTACGGCACTGGATCATATCCTTTAATTGAAGGGAGAAAGATTATGTTGCACCAACTTTCCCAACGGGAAAGACTTCCCAGGTTGCCTTAGAAACCAATATTCTAAAATCATGGACTTTGAGTTCGAACTCTGACCACAGGCACCGGTCAAAAAAATGCAACTATCAAACCCACCAAGCAAGCTGGACGTTACGAGTTCTTCTTTTAACCAAACGGAACGGGTATTTCCGCTAGTCTTTATGCAAACCCAGCACTTTTAACAAAAAAGCTGAAAGAAGATGACTGCTTTGTTCTGCCCTACGGTAATACAATATAAATTGACTGTGCAAATATCATGGACGCTCGGCGCGAATAGTCAGAGCAAATATGCCGGACTCAGTTCAAATAGTCGATGTAAATAACAAAAGAAGTCCATAAACATTCCTTGTAGATACTGGTAGCGTTGCATAAATACCACGTGACCAACATAAATATCATGTGACCAACATAAATTGTCAGACATTGCAAATATCACACGAAGAGTCGTCACTCGGAACGTCTCGGTCCCAACATGAATAACCGATCTGAATATCGGAAGAATGAAGTCGTTAGCGACATCCGCGGTCTGTTAACATCTCTTTTCCATGTTTACTACTATCAGATCTGGTCTTCTCGTCTGGATTGGATTGCCAGTCTGGTTATGATATTATTGTTGTAGTTATTATTCAGCCATAAACTATACATCAGACCTCCACGAGAGTTACAAGAAAATTCTTTTCGGCAAGAGTGGCCAACGCATCGAGTAGCAAAAGTGAAAAGACGGTCCCATCCGAGAATATCAATATTCATTTAAATAACCTTTATTCTGATACTGACCATACCGAATTCAACTACCGATTTTCTCGTTCGTTTAATCCCATCGCGACTAAAGCAAAACTGGCCTAATGACGCCATCAACTGATGTCGTAAAAGTCTATTTCAAGTACAAACATTCAGGTACTACTACTACTAGTATCACTACATCATCATCATCATCATCATCATCATCATCATCATCATCAGTAGTAGTAATTTACTTATTAATTTACAATTTTTCCTCGTAAAAAAGTTCACACAAGACATCCCAGTCTGAATGGTGTGTTAAAATATTTTGGGTCCACGTTCCGTAATGAGCTCGTCAAAATACTACGTAAAGGCTGAATCTTGATAAATTCTCTCTCTCCCCCTCTCTCTCTCTCTCTCTCTCTCTCTCTCTCTATATATATATATATATATATATATATATATATATATATTTCGTCTTCTTCCTGTTTACAGGTTTCCATGCAATCGGGAAATAGAGCTTTTCTATCGAAACGTTGGTCGTAATAGCGTAAGGCGAACAAGCAATTGCCATTAGCTCTCATGGGGAAATATTTCGAGCATTCCCAAGATCAAAAAAAACTCACGTGAGATTTTCGCTACAACTGACGGTATAACAATAATTGCTGAATATCATGGCTTCAATTTTGGCATATTTTGCTTTTGGAGAATAATTTCAGTCAATGCTGAGGAAGACCGAAGAAATTATCAACCAAAACGTTGTGATCAAAACACGATTATTCAATGACACTACTAAATTACGAACAACAATTATTTCATCATTAATTTTGGCTAGCTTTTACCATTATCCTAGCTTTCAGTTGCTTTTTATCACGACTGTGAATCGGACCGTAATCCTACGGCAACGTTTTAACAGCGCAATCGGAAATCGAGTTCACACCCTCTGGGTTGAGGGAGTTCAGGATACGCCTGGCCGCTCTTAACCATACAGCTACGGGGGCTTTATAGTTAAGCTGAAGCTGATTTCACGCCTCAAACCTAACTAGTTACATCCGATATCCCACGCTTGTTGGTGTCTACAATTGAGACCTTTAGTCAAAATCAATAATGATGTTGCAATACTTCATCCTAGAAGAAGAGGAAGAAGAAACATATATTTTATTGCTTATCTGAATGACTTTATTATTTCTGATTTTGTTACCTCGTATATTAAGTCCGTACATTTCAATGTTGTCAAATTCCAATCCAAGATGGATTTTACTTGATCTCCCACCCTCAACAAGAACAAGAACAATCCTCAACACATTTAGGAGAGTAAACTCTTACTTATAAGTCCATCCCATCATACTAAACCAAGCATATATAAAATTACCATTTCCCTACCGTGATTTGAAATTGCGACCCAGAAATTCCTAGACAGTTTTCTTATCAAATGAGCCAAACAGACAAGTCATACATCCACTAATTCATATTTTATTTACACAATGCAATCTTTGAAGTTAGACTAGAAGTAGGAATGGAGTGTGACACTGCTGCAGTCAGACTTGTTTTTCTTTATTCTTCCAGCTTTTTTTTTTACCTCGGGATAATTGGACAGTAAAAAAAAATGACAGAAATCGTGACACTGAAAAAATGTATCGGACCGTTGTTTCAAAACAGCAACAACGAGGAATATAATCCAGAAAGACTATTACATATGTCAATAATTCAAGATTGCATTTCTATCGTGATGCAATTGTTAGAATTATCTTGCTTTATTTCTTATTAGATGAAGCACTGTTCTTAATTATTAACTTTTGACTAGTATTTCCTTTCATCTGTTTATGCACTGCCGTAGAGTGGCGGCCTTGGTAGTTGCAATTAAAAGAAACTAAAACTCGCCATTACAGTCAATAATTCATCAACCATAGCATCAAAAGTTGAAGTCATGTAACAAAAATTCCATCGAAGAAGAAATATGATCAAAATGAATTGTATTTACGACATTATTAGCGTTTTCCGCTTTTTTCTAAAATAGAGTAAAAAAAAACCATCAAAAAACATCTACATTCTGGAGAGTGTGGACGTCATTTTAAAAAAAACTGTCAAAATGAGGCCCTCGAAAGTTATTTTTAGAAGAGGTTTAGTGGAGTACTGATGCCAATTTTCAAGCCTAGAAAGAAGACGGTGTGGACTGAGTGCTGGAATTCACAAAAACAGAAACATGGCCATGGTTGCTTAGATGGAATGAATATTAGTCAAAAATTCATAATGATTAACAATGCTGGATATTATAGAAATCAAGATAATATTATTGATGATAATACAACGAGTGCGCATACAAGATTACGTATGGCACTAAGTTAATAAGGGAAACTGTGTTAGGATAATATGAAGGTTCTTGTCGCTCACTGGGGCGGGGAGATGATTGTATGGATAACCAGCCTTCGAGAGGTAAGAAGGAGTTGGAGACTCACCGAGAGTCTACCTTATTTCCTGCACTGATTTTCACTGATGGTATTTGCGATGAAATGCAACTAAAACTGAGATGGAAGAAAATACAAGCCAAAAAAGAATCATGGCTGACGATAATGAATTTATATATATATATATATATATATATATATATATAGTAGAATGTGGATTCACTACACAAACTAGCTCATGTTTCTGCCTTCTTAGGGCCACATCAGGCGAATCCACATTCTACTATTTATTTCCAGCTCTACTCTAAAACAACTTAACTTCAATAGTAAAAAGTTGTATGTATCGAGCACTCTATGGAACAAATCCATTACATTTCAGAAGTGGCTTCATATTATTGATATATTATTATATTATCTTATACTGCTAGCCTGATTTGTACCACGTATAATGTATATATATATATATATATATATATATATATATATATATATATAGTGTGTGAAAAAAAACTCCCTATTGGAAATTGGTAATAACTGTATTATTCATTGGTTGATTGTGGTCGAACTAGCTTCAATATGGACCATACAATGATAAAAAACTTTTAATGTTTTGAAATTCGAGGTATGCACCAATATCTGTAAGCTTTTCTGTATGGCCTAAATAGATCTTTGCCGTAAGTCTAGTGGTATGTTGGCAATAAGATGTCGAATGTGCTCCGCCAACACCACAGGAAGTAGATACAGGTCTGGGCTTCGTGCAGGCCAATCAATTCTAATGAGTAAATTCTCACCAACCCTGTTTGATAAACATCTTGTGTTAAAACCAGCTTTTCCAAGTAATAGCTATTTTTCATTATTTCCTCCGGGCACCCTAAAGTTATCACTTCGAAAAATAACAGATTATAAGGTTATCTTTGCACTATGTCCGAAACTCACTTGCCTGGAGAGGACCGAAAGACCAGCAATCAGCCATGCATTTCCCCGTGGACTGGCGATGGTTTCCATCCGTATAATGTGTCAGCTGATGAGGCGGTTGACCTTCTAAAATTTCCAACGCCCCTGGCAACCGATGGATAAAAGGAGAGTCCACGTACACAACCACGGGAATAATTACGGTTTTCTGCTCTACTGCACAACTACGTGACATTAAATCAGTCACGTAAGTCGCAGTATATCATTATCGTCGTTATTATTACGGCTATTTTTTGTTATGTTTTGGGGTATTATTTTTTCAGTGTCGATTTCTTTCTAGACGTGAAGTGAGATTTAGTAACCTAGAGCTTTTATAGACGTTTTTTGTGTGTTTTTTCTAATCATCGTTCGTATTTGGAGTGTGTCGTTTTGAATCATCTGTACTGGCATTAGAGCTTATATGCACCATCAACATCCGGATTATAATGGTTGTTATTAATGGGTGAGGGTTCGATGAATGGGTTTGGTGAATCGAGCTGAAACTGCGTTCACTTCGACTTAAGGCCCCTGGGAAAAGTATTAATCCAAACCTGCCCAGCCCAGCTCAGCCAAGCTATGGGTAAATATCAGAGATGTTAGAGCCGTTCAGTCTTGAAAAGCAATCCATCTTGAGTGTCGAGATAGCACCCCAGCCCGGAAAAACACAAATGCTACAAAAACAATGATTGGGTCTTCGTGGATAACCCGGGAAATGGAGACAAAATCATTGCCTCGTGTGTCGCGCTACACGGGAGCAACTGAACTGAGCCGCACAAAGATTATTATTGTGAGCTCGTTAGGTTTTCACATCAGAAGTAATAATTGGTGCCTTTCGTAGTAAATCAAGTGACAGCAAGTCCCCTCACTACGTAAGCACTCTCTTAGATATTCTAGCTAATTATATTAATGCTATTGTTCCAATGGTTTTGATACTTCCTTAGATTTCCGTTTCTTTCAATGTTTTTGTAAAGCTCTTTGGAACCAATCCAAGTACGATGATGATGAACACAACAATCACCTTCATATTCAGCAATTGTTTCGGTTTTCTTCCAGCGCTGTCCAGTGGTTTTCCGTGGAGATTGTCACTCCTTGAATCTTAAGCACCCTCTTATTTTTGCAAACCTTACCACTGCTGTGATTCAAACGCTTTCAATCCTGGGGTCTTCAGAGCTTGCAATTTTGACTCTTGTATTCTTTTAGCCCTATTCCAAGTGCGTTGGATATGGGCACAAACTTTACTTCTATGTTCCATCTCTGGTGAGTTCCTGATATTTTTCTTCCTTCTCATTCTAGCTTGACCCTGTGGTCCGCGGGAATTCCCATGTTAACAATCTGCCGAATCAGTTCCAGTCTTATTTCTCTGATAGGATGATTGGTCTGGATCTCGTGACCATTCAATGAATATAACGATGTTGAAGGTCAGGAAGCTTGGAGAGGATCAACTTGCCTTGACAAAAACGATTGGAATCCTGATTTCCATTTGTAAACTTGCTTCGACCAAAGACACAAGAAAAAAAGCAACAATCATCTCAGCCACCAAACGGGCTCCATAGATTTTATGAGATATATGAGGATAGTCTGGGATAGCCAGGCATAAGCATGTACTCATGACGATTAATTGATGGGTGGATAAACACATTGGTAAGAATAGGTTAAATAGATAGCTCGCTATCTGATTGCTTAGCTGAGGGACTAGCTAGCTAGCTAGCTAGCTAGCTAGATAGATAGATAGATAGATAGATGGATAGATAGATAGGTGCATTCGTATAGTTCAGAATTGATGGAGGCAATCAAGTCTATGAACAGACAAATACGGACAAACTAACAGGACAGAGGGAAACCAAAATATATAGATATGGATAGACAAATGTCTATTTATCGATGCATTTATCCGAATTGATCGGGATAGATAGGAATAGACAAAAATAATGGAATTGACGGTCTGGATAGATAGATAGATAGATAGATAAAACATGCTGAAAGGATATAAAGAGGATGAGAAATGAAGAAAGAAATAGATAGATAGATAGACAGATAGATAGATAGATAGACAGAGAGATAATAAAGGGTCTCCCGTTTCCTCATTTACAGGATATACTATTAACAATTAGCAAGCACTTGTCTGTTACTGTCTGCTGCTTCATTAGTCATCTGCGTGATTGCCGTGTTCGACATCTGAGATGATATTAATGCGATCATTGTTATCAAGGGGGTACGGGAAAGACCAAGGATGAGAGGAAAGGGTGGAGATAAAGGAATGAGAGCACGCATAGATAGACAGACAGACAGAGACAGAGAATTGAGAGAAAAAATAGAGAGAAGAGGATACGGACATCCTGCAGCAGTGAAAAGGGGTGAGGTCGTGGTCAGGATGGAGAGACGGGAAAGGCACAGTGGTCGGGTGGGTCGGGTGAATGAAACGGCTGACCATAAAGGAAGGAAGTCGAAGATGAGGTCAATTTAAACAGATATGTATGTAAGTCTGTATGTATATATTCGTGAATGTATATGTTTGAATTGGCATCATCTTCGAGAAATTGTTCCCATATATACGTGTGTGTGAAACAGACATAGAGTATTTGTGTGTGTATGTTTGTGATGCGTATATGATCCATTCACATATAACTAGGCATATATATATATATATATATATATATATATATATATATATATATATATATATAAAGTAAAAGTCCATAATATATCAAGAAAATGACTATCGGGAAGGTGCGTTTAGCGCCCTGTTCTTTATACGAGTAAGTAGAGTTTGTACACAAATCGGCGACTTTAATTTTGTAAAGGTCAACCAATTTTAGTAAAATTCATATGTTCTTGTAGATAATACTATTGTTAAATGACTCAGGAGAAATGCTCTGAAAAAAGTTACCTACACATTTTCAGGTAATTTTTACTTTGATATAATGCACGCCTTAACCTCAGGAGCGTATTACACCAAATTTTCCATTTACATTCAGTTTGACCTTGAGAATATTTTTTTCTAAAAAAAAAAAGAAAGATTTTCAACATATAACAAGAGTTTTAGTATTGGAAACGGGAAACATTTCGGAAGTTAGGCACAGATGATTAGCATTTAAAAATGAAATATCCTTGTTTACGTATGTATCCGTAGTACCGTTGTTTAGTGTACACGTTTTGTAATGGACTGATCGGTGGTTCGGATCCACCTTAAGACTACTTTCATTTAACAACAGTACTTATAGTTGCAGACGTCATGAGTACATATTAATATTAAAGAAAACAGGACCAGTAGCAAAAATGCGTACCTGCAAGATGCGTTAATCGAACAAGAATATTTTAAACATAAAATAGAAAAAAAATCCCAATACCAAATTTAATTACTTGTTGGTACATACCACTATGAATAGCGATTTTATGCTACAGCATTAATATATTTTTCGCTCATTTTATATTAAAATATTTTTATGAAGGATTTTTTTTTTTTGTTCTCACTATTATAGCACATTATATCACATGAAACATTTCAATGCATTTTTCTTACTGGTATATATATATATATATATATATATATATATATATATATATATATATATATATATATATATATATATATATATATATATATATATTTATTTATTTATTTATTTATATATCTAAATTCAGGCTGGCATGTAGGTACAGATTGTCAACTCGTTGATTATCATGCTTCGAAGCCAAATAAAAGTCAGGATCTCGAATGACGGTTTTCAGAGCCCTCCCCCATTTTCGGAAACAATGCCTTATCTTACTTTTTCATCTTAAGCCGGACTAAGTTTATCTAGATACATAGATAATGGTTGTAGGCTCAACACTATCTTTTTTTACGCATTCCTACATACCAATACGCCAGACTAAGCTTATTGAATAAGTGTACGTTCTTTCGTTGTTATCTGTAATTTTCCGTGTACTTCATTTATGTTTCTGGTACCATTTTCATTCAAATTTCCGTTCTTCAAACGTAAGTCTGTGGTTATCCATTTCTCACCCCCCCCCCTTCCCTCTCTCTCTCTCCCCCCTCTCTCTCTCTCCCTCTCTCTACTTCTCTCTCTCTCGCACACACACACAAACAACCTTTCAAAGACAAACACATAATAGAATATACAGTTATCTGAGCTCGTGTACAGATTCTTGTTTCTGTATATACCTTTGGTTTGCATGAATAAATCCTGGTCTTTCTTCTTTCACGTTTCTTAGTGTCTCACTCTATACTCTAATTAGCAACATTGCTTATTATATGATTGATGGTCTAATCTCTAGAGCTAAAGTCTACATTTACTGTTTTGTTTTATTCTATTTATCTTGGCTCCTTTCTTCATCTTCTTCTTCTTCTTCTTCTTCTTCTTCTTCTTATTATTATTATTATTATTATTATTATTATTATTATTATTATTATTATTATTATTATTATTTGGAATCTCTCACCAGTTGCCTGGTGGTAACTGCTGGAGTTTGAGTGACAGCAAGTCTCCTCAAGTCTCCAGCCCTCCTCTCCTAGTACGCAAAGGTCGCAGTAATTCTACGATTTACAGTTTCACACCGGTTGCCCAGTGGTTATCGCTGAGGGCTGAGTGACAATAAGTCTCCTCAGGTCTTCAGCTAACGTCTCCTCTCTCTTTCGCATATCATGACAGAGCTACAATTCGTTGCAGTACATATCTCTAGCACCTTCCTCAGTATCCGTGCAGTTCCCAGTAGTGCTGTGGTCTGTACGGTCTCTATCCTCCTCCTAATCCTGATCTCCTCCAGTCTCTCCCTCAGCGTTTTGGGGACAGTTCCTAGTGCGCCCACTATGACCGGTACTACCCTGGTTTTCATGTTCCACATTTTTCTTAACTCCCTTGCTAGGTCCTGGTATTTTTCCCATTTTTCACTCTCCTTCTTTTTTACTCTATGGTCTGCAGGTACAGCAACGTCTACTATTTGGCAGGCCTTCCTTTTTTTGTCCACTATTACTAAGTCCGGCCTTCTTGTCTGGATGAGGTGGTCAGTTTGGATGTCTAAGTCCCAGAGTAGTTTGTGGTTGTCATTCTCCAAGACTGCCTCTGGCTTGTGCTGATACCACTTTTCCCCATGGTTGAATCCCATTTGTTTGCTTAGTTCCCTGTGTATCATCGTTGCTACTCTATCGTGTCTATGCTTATACTCCTTCTGGGTGAGTTGACTACATTTACTAGTTATGTGGTTTACCGTCTCATCTCTTTCACCGCACATGCGGCATTTGCTGTTTGTCTGTGTTCTGTTGATTTTTGCTTTTATGTAGTTTGTCCTTATGCTTTTGTTTTGGGCTGCCATGATGAGCGATTCTGTTTCTCTCTTAAGTTTTCCCTTTCGTAACCACGTCCATGATTTCTCGTCTGCTATATCTTGTATCCGTCTTTTAAACTCGCCGTACAATTTTTTCCCTTCCCATCTTTCTTTTCTTGCTTGCTGTACTGTTCTATTGTTTCCTACTTTATTGTTTGTTGCACTATCTCTCGCGGTCTTTATGATTTCTTCACTATTTGTTTGCGCATACCTTTCTAGGACTGTTTTAGCTCTCTGGACACAGTCTTCTATGCTGATGAGAACCCTACCACCTTCTTTTCTCTTAACGTATAGTCTATCTGTATCATCCCTAGGGTGTAATGCTTTATGCATCGTCATAAGTTTCCTTGTTCGCCTATCCATTGATTGGAGCTCTTCCTTTGTCCATCCTAGGAATGGTCCTGTATACCTAACTACTGATACAGCCCAGGTGTTCATTCCTTTAATAGATTTCTGCTGTTTAATTTGGTTTCTAATATTTTCCTTATCCTTCTAAGGTATTCCCTCTTTATTTTCTCCTTCATTTCTTCCCGTTTTATCGTGTCACATTCAAGGACACCTAGGTACTTGTATCGGTCTTGTGCGGTCAGTGCCCTAATCCTGCTGTTGTCCGGGAGTCCAATTCCCTCAGTCATTGAAAGCCTTCCTTTGTGCATCACCATGATAGCACATTTTTCTATTCCAAACTCCATTCCTATGTCCTCACTATATTCCCTTACTTCGTTGAACAGAGTCTCAAGCTCTCCCCTGTTTTTTGCGAACAATTTTATATCGTCCATGTACATTAAGTGGTTGACCTTTCCTTTTGTTTTAGAGAAGTGGTATCCTTTGCTGTTTTTCAGGATTCTGTTAAGCGGTATCATTGTTAGAACAAATAATAGTGGGGACAACGAGTCTCCTTGGAAGATTCCCCTTTTTATCCCTACCTCTGCTAGTTTGTCCCCTGCGGCTGTCAAATCTACTTTCCAGTCTTCCATCGAATTACCAATGAATTTAACCACCGGTTCGCTAATTTTGAACATTCTAAGGCATTCGAGTATCCAGCTATGTGGAATCATATCGTATGCCTTTTTGTAATCTATCCATCCCATTGCGATATTCTTTCTCCTTTTCCTTACTTCTTTTAAGATCATCTGGTCTATGTAGAGTAAATCGTTTGCCCCTTTGGTTCCTATCCTACACCCTTTTTGTTCTTCTGGTAGTAGTCCCCTTCTATCCATTGACATGTATATTCTCTCTGCTATTTGCCCGGTCAGGATTTTCCACATAAGTGGTAAGCACGTGATTGGTCTATAGTTGCTTGCTATGTTCCCCTTTTCTGGGTCTTTTTGGATGAGGGTGGTTCTGCCTTTAGTCATCCATTCTGGTGCTTTGCCTTCATTTAGACAATTTTGGAGTAGGTGAGTGAGTCTGCCGTGTAACGTGGTGAATTTCTTGAACCAATACCCATGGATCCCGTCGGGACCCGGTGCTTTCCAGTAGGCTACTTTCCTAAGATTATGTTTCAATGTGGTTTCATTCAGTAATATTGGTTCTCTCTTGTCTATATATTATTATCATTATTATTATTTTTTTTATTTGCATTTTCGCACCAGTTGCCCGGTGGTCCTCGCTGGAGACTGAGTGACATCACACTCATAGTCCACGGTGCTATGGATTATGGTTTCACTCTAGTTGCCTGGTGGTAACCGCTGGAGTTTGAGTGACAGCAAGTCTCAAGTCTCCAGCCCTTCTCTCCAAGTTCTCATAGGCCACAGTTATACTGCAGTTTACTGTTTCACACTGGTTGCCGAGTTGTCATTGCTGAAGGCTGAGTGACAATAAGTCTCCTCAGGTCTTCAGCCAACATCTCTTCTCTCCTTCAACTATCATGCCAGTGCTGTGGTTCACATTCCCGCTTTCATTTCCCTTCCTCTGTTAGGTCACCGTTAACAATCAGTGTTCCAGTCTTTATATTTCTAGCACTTTCCTCAGTATCTGCACAGTTCCTAGCAGTGCTGTTGTTTGTACAATCTCAATCCTTCCCTCTGTCCTAATCTCCTCCAGTCTCGCCCTCAGTGTCTTTGGGACAGTTCCTAGTGCGCCAACTATGATTGGCACTACCCTGGCTTTCATGTTCCATTTTTTGTTTTGTTATAGTTTGTTCTGATGCATTTGTTTTGAGCTGCTATGTTGGGTGATTCCGTTTCTCTCTTCAGGTTTCCTTTTCGTAGCCATGTCCATTTAAATCTTGTCTTTTAAAATCTCTGTACAATTTTTTCTTTTCCCATTTTTCTTTCCTGGTTTGCTGTGCTGCTCAATTGTTTGCTACTTTTTTGTCGTTCGTTGCTCTACTTTGGGCACTCTTTATGATATCTTAATTGTTTGTTTGCACTTACTTTTTTAGACCAGTTTTGGCCTTCTGGATACAGTCTGCAATGCTGATGAGCCTTCTGCTGACTTCTTTTCTCTTCACTTACTGTCTATCCATGTCATCCCAGGGGTGTAAGGCTTTGTGCATTGTCATAAGCTTCTTTGTTCGCCGGTCCATTGACTGGAGCTCTTCCTTTGTCCATCCAAGAAATGGTCCTGGGCATCTTACTACCGATACGGTCGATATGTTCATTCCTTTTACAAGGTCCCTGCTGTTAAGTTGGTCTCTAATAATTTCCTTATCCTCCTAAGGTATTTTATTTTTATTTTTTCCTTCATCTCTTACCGTGTTATTTTGTTAGATTCGAGAACTTACCGGTATTTGTATTGGTTTTGTGAGGTCAATGCACTAATCTTTTTGCTGTCCAAGAGTTCGATTGCTTCTGCTGCTGCAAGCCTTCCTTTGTGCATTACCATTATTGAACATTTTTTCTATTCCAAACTCCATCTCCATGTCATCACTGTATCCTTTTACTTTGTTGAACTGCGTCTCGAGCTATCCCCTGTTCTTTGCGAGTGATTTTATGTTGTCCATGTACAATCGGTGGTTGACTTTTCCCTTTGCTTTGAAGGAGGTATCTTTTTCTGTTTTTCAGGATTCTGTTGAGTGGTATCATAGAACAAACAGTAGTCGAGACAGCGAGTCTCCCTGGAAGATTCTCCTTTATAATATTACCTCTGCTAAATTTTCTCCCGTGACTGTCTACTTTATAGTTTTTCATTGATCTTGAATATACTGGGACATTCGAGTTTTTAGATGTGTGGAATCATGTCATGTGCTCTTTATATACACATTCCATCGAAATGTTCCTCTTCCTTTTTCTTACTTCTTTTAATATCATATGGTCGATGTAAAGCAAGTCATTCGCACCCTTGGTTCTTCCCCTGCATTTTTTCTGTTCTTCTGGTAATAGTTTTCTTCTTTCCATGGATATATGCATTCTCTCCGCTATTTGTCTAGTCAGGATTTCCCACGTGTGGTAACCATGTGATTAGTCGATTCTGCCACTGGTCATCCACTCTGGTACCTCGCCTTCATTTAAGCAGCTTTGGAGTTTGTGGATGAGCCTGTCGTATAGTGTGGTGAATTTCTCAAACCAATATCCGAGGATCTTATTAGGTCCTGGAGCTCTCCAGTTAGCTATTGATTTTTTCTTTCTTTTTTTTTTTTTTTTTTTGAGAGCATTTTTCAAAGTGGTTTCGTTCAATACTATTAGTTCTCCATTTACTACATCCTTAAGTTTTCTTTTCATATTCTCTAATCATTCTGGGGCTCCGTTGTATCTTTTTGGGTGTCCCCATAAGCTGTGCCAGTTCTTGGTCTCTGTAGCATTCGGCTTTATGTTCTGTCTTTTTTATCCATTCAGATCCTGGTAAAACTTTCTCTCGTTGTTTTGGAATGTGCACTTCCGTGTGTTCCGTTTTATGTATCTCTTCAGTCTTGCCTCATTGGCTAGTCTCCTCTGGCTTATCTCTCCCACTGTCACGGGAATACCTTATCTTGTGTATTTGTTCCATGGCCTTTCATATGATCTGTTCATATGTGGTGCATTTCTCAGTAGTACTTCATCTCTCAGGGGTTGTGAGATTTGTCTTTCTAATTTTGTTTCCTAGTTGGGTATTCCCCTTCTATAATTATTTGGAGATCTTTCTCGTGCTGTGAAGAGTTCCGTTGCCATTTTTGCTCCTGCGTAGATTAGATTGTTGAGCTCTGATAGACTTTTCGTTTCGATATGCTGTAGACGGTGGTTGACATGTACGGTCGCTTCTTTTTGTTTCTTTCTGTCCTTGTCTCTAAGAGTGGGGAGTGTCGTTTGTTCTCCTTGCATGATTTCTTCCTAAGTTAGTATCTGGGCTTTTTCTTTCTCTGTTTGGGTGTTAGAGTCTCTTTGGTGTACGCCTCTCTTCAGGGATTACCCTTTTGTTTGGGTTTCTTTCAAATTTGTGATTTACTGTGTTGGTTGTGTTGAGAGATTCTTCTTCGGGTAAAGTACTTTCTTTTTCTATTTTATTGTGGATCTCTAGTAGTTCAGTCTCGGAGAGTCATTTGTTTTTAAGAGTTTGCTTTATTTAATCAGCCTGACGCTGGCTTCATACCTCCACGACAGACTTTTCCCTCCATATTTTGAGCATTCGTTCCCTATAACAGCGCACAGATGGCTTGCTTTTGAAGTAGTAATACATTACTAACCTATTCTCTTCTTTTGACCATCTCTCTTCTTCCACTCGGTGACGGCTGTGCTTCTTTTTGGTGTCATTAATGGAGCATGAGCTGGGGTTATGGCTAATGGTTGCTTGGTAACGACTGAGTCCCGCCTGAAGGCCATTTGGGATACCCGAGCCTAGGTTTCGACCAGCAGTCACAGAACGACGACCGAGCTTCTTCAGGTGGCTGACAAGAGAGTACCTGCCGGTTATGACACACAAATCTTGGATTTGTGCCCCATTTTGTGTTAAATTGATTTGGTTGTGTCATGGCATTTTTTGTGCTTTGAGGTAGCTCTGGCTTTGGTGGATTGGTTAAAACTGAAGTGTTTCTGAAGTAATCTCAGAGCTCCACCGGCTCTTAGCACCCCGGGTATATTCTCTCTAGGAGAAAGCATATCGGTGTGCGCAATATCTAAGTGTGGTATAGTGTTTGTCCTTCATCGCCTGCTTGAAAATTAGAGCGCTAAGCTTTGTCTCTCGGCTAATAAAGTTTGACTAGTATGTTCCGACAGCCCCTTCATTTCTCTAGTTGGGACTGAGGCCGGCTTGCAATTCCTTAACTTTCTAACCACGCTGGAATTCAAAAGATCCCAAAAGTATGGCCAATCCATACACAAGGGCACGATCTGGATATTCACATTGCATTTTTACACCAGTTGCTCGGTGGTCACCACCGTAGACTGAGCAACAGCAAGTGTGTGAAACAGTAAACTGCAGTATAACTGTGGCCTCTGAGAACTAGGAGAGAAGGGCTGGAGACTTGAGGAGATTTGCTGTCCCTCAAACTCCAGCGGTAATCACCAGGCAACTGGTGTGAGATTGCTAATAATAACAATAATAATAATAATAATAATAATAATAATAATAATAATAATAATAATAATGATAATAATAATATTTTTTCTTTATTTTCTGTATGATACAATTATCTACTAAGCCTTTCACCTGAGACACAAGGTGAAGGAAGTTAGTGAGCATTTTTTCCTATTATCTTTCTATCCATAGGGCACAAAGACGCACGTAGAATCAAAATATTACAATATAATAAAAGGCATTTTAAAAATACGCAATTACGGGAAAAGAAGTAGTTTCACATTTGGACACATATAAGCTGGATGCAATGTATACGCAGGGGTGCTATCGAGTTTTAATTGAGTTTTCCTAAGTATGTGAGAACGGTATATTGTATTTCAGATTAAGATGGATTTCATGGAATTTTTTTAATGTGTGCATCAATGTCATTATTATTATTATTATTATTATTATTATTATTATTATTATTATTGTTGTTGTTGTTGATGTTGTTGCGTTTTTGTTTTTGTTTTTTGATGTTTTTATTATTGTTTGAAGTCTTTATCAGTAAAATCGTTTTAACAATATTAATAAGTGAAGATTGTGAAAATACCTCGAAGTGCGACAACTTCATTTTGAACCACCACAAAACGACGCCATTTTGAACATCTCGAACCGTGTTCCCGAGTTACAGGTTATCTTATCGAGATTGGATGTCAACTTGCCGTTGGGTGCGAGACGTGCCGATGAAAAACGAAGGAGAGAGGAAAAAGTAAAAGCAAGGGAGAAAAGAGATATGTTGCCTGCTACAACTTTCAGATTCTTCTCCGCTCTTTCTACTACCACTTTTTTATCCCCTCCCCTCTTTTGATTTTGGCTGCAATCTTTTCTTCTCCTATCATTTATTCAATGTCCTTATGCATTACACCCTTTTGTCGTCGACTCTAATTTCTCTAATCTCTCCCCTCCCTCTCTCTCTCTCTCTCTCTCTCTCTATTAATCTCTATTAACCACACGCAGTTTTTCTATTCGATTTTACCATTTATTTAAGTAGGTATTCTCTCTATATATATGATTCTCTCTCTCTCTCTCTCTCTCTCTCTCTCTCTCTCTCTATCTATCTATCTATCTATCTATCTATCTATCTCTATCTATCTCTATCTCTCATTCTGCCTCTCTCTTATTCTCTTTCACTTTCATTCTTCTCCCATTTCCATTCTCTCCCTCTCATTCTCCCTCATTCTCCCTCATTCTCTCTCTCTCTCTCTCTCTCTCTCTCTCTCTCTCTCTCTCTCTCTCTCTCCCTCTCTCTCTTGAACGTCTGGATATATTCGTGTTTCGATATTTTATATCCTATATCGGAACAAATATCCAAATACAAATCTAAATCGAGACGTCTACAAATTAATAAGCATCAACTTTTAATATACATACGTGTATTTGTATTATGTGTGTGTGTGCGTGCGTGTGTGTGTGTGTAGATGAAAATGACAATTCGAATGTGCTACCAAACAACCAAACACTGAAATATTCACATTTTCCTATTCAGCATCGAAACATAAACAGCATATTTTTCTGTGTGAACCGAAGCAATTATTTTTCTCCGAAAAAGATGGCAGGCTCCCGTCGAAATGTATCGAACTACACCCACAGAATAATGATTAAAACATTTGAGATGTAACACCCATCTCTCGAGTTTTTCTCTCCACTTTCCAATCGTCATTTTCATATACATTCTGTCGGATCACTTCACATCCACAATACAAATATATATATATATATATATATATATATATATATATATATATATATATATAGATATAGATATAGATATAGATATAGATATAGATAGATGGATAGATAGTATCAAATATCGGAACATGAATATATCCGCTGATAAACTTTAACCGAGACCTCTATAAATGAATATCAACTTCAAATATAGATACGTATATTTCTGATTTATCATTTATATATGTACTCATAATCTACACGCTAACACACGTATATATGTGTATTATTTCCACACAAACACACACACACATATGGTCATTAACTTTACTTTTCTACTGAAAAAGAATTTTAGCTTAAAGATTTCGTAATTCTTGATACAGTCCTCCAAATCATATTACGATGTCTAGTCGTGCAAGTCAGTTACTTTTTGATCACTGTTCATGTACTACGTTCAGATATTTTGTGTTATACACAGAATATTCAATTTCATTATTGATGTTCAAACTTGGATTCTAATGTTGTACGTCATCTTTCTCTGTCTCCTACTCTCTCTCTCTCTCTCTCTCTCTCTCTCTCATTCTCTCACATTCACTCACACACGCACACACACACTCGTGTGCGCATGTACACATACACACACACACTTCAGCACCATTTTTGGTCCCTTCACTATCTCTTCTCTTCTTTTGGGCACCAAATCTTGTTTACAGCATCTCTCATAGCTTGTCTTTCGTCCATTATCTTATACCTTTTTATCTTTCTTAAACTATCTATTAATCTATGTATCTACCAATGTCCGTCCTCCTTAGCATTTTCACTGTTCCTTACGCCCCCACCTGGTGTGTCTCTGGCACTGCCAAGCTCCTCCAAGCCACAGCTTATCGCTTTTAAATGAAGATAGAGCGAGCATTAGCTTTTATCTTTATGCAATTCGTTTCTCCAGTTCAATACCCCCACTAATTGTCGGTCAGTCTGAGTAGAAAACGAGCCAAAATGAGTTGGTCTTCTGTCATATCAGCATAATTTAATCGTTGCCCTCAAGATATATCCATCCATGTGTTGAGATATTCAACATATATGTACATATCAAAGGTTCAGGGAACGTTAAGTGCGAAACGTCTCTCTAACAGGAAAGCATTGGCAGAAAACGAGTTTTGGTGTGATTTCGAGATATGTTTAAAATGTCCTGCGAGACACGGGACGCCGATTAATTTGGCAGAGGAACAGATTGATTTCCCGCAAATTTTTGGTAACACACACACGCACATACACACGCAAAAGGATGCTTCATCTTGGGATAATAGCAAGCAAGTCTAACACACCATTTGAACTATGTAGTGAGTTGGATCCTCACCAGCACATGTGGGCAAAATCATGGGAACGCCATTTTCATTACCAGTTGCCATTCTTGATATTGGGTTGGACCTCCTTTAGCATTAATGAAATCTTCAATACATCAAAGAATTGGTTTATACTGCCTTTGGATAATATCAAGGGGAATTCCTCGAGAAAAACCTTCTCCTGCTCCTTCGGGGTCGCTGTTGGTGGGAATCAGTCCATTAGTCACTACTCAATTATATTAAGATCTGGTGATGGCAGAGACCAATCTAAATGTTGAAGCAGATTTCCATGCATTTTAAACCAGTTTTCACAACCTTTGCAGTGTTAATGGGTGCATTATCGTCCTGAAAGACGGCACCGTCATGAAGGAAGGGTGTTTACACCACTGGATGCAACTGATCAACAAAATTGACAGATAGTCCGGAGATCCCACCCTGCCATGCAATGCTATGGCTAGACCAAGAGAATTCCATGATATTGATTACTTCGCCCAATTCATCACTGATCCATCTGTATTTTTAACTTTTGGAGTGAAACATTCAAGGTCATAAGCTTCTTTAGACTGCCTCCAACATAAACATGGAAATAATGTAAAGGAAGATTCGTCTAAATACATCAAATTCTTCTATTGGTTTATTGTCTTATTCTTACAGTCATTATACAACTTTTTTCGTCGTACCATGTTCATTGGCAATTTCAGCCCCACCATTGTATTCATCTCCATGAAGCTCCCGGCAAACAGTCTTGGTCGAATTAGGACTTGTTAAATGCTGAGTAACTGTACAGTCGTCTTTGGGGCTGTGGTTCCATGATTCTTCGACAATATGTGCCGTTGCATTCTGCGGCCTCTATCGCAGAAATGAATTCAGCAGGTGTTACCATTCTTTTGTCAAATTCATATATATATATATATATATATATATATATATATATATATATATATATTGTTTAGAAAGCTTCACAGTTAAACACTAGATATTTAAAAAAAACTTTGTCAAGATATTTTTGTGTCACTTCAATGACTTATTTTCCGATATCAGTCAATGCAATTTACGTAATTTTCTTCGGTGTTTTTCCCTTTTTCACATATATTTTGTCATTATAGAACCATGTATAAATCGTCTCTTGTTGGGATCATCAGTTGTTTACCATGCAACTGTTCAGGGGATTTTTTACATATATATATATATATGTGTGTGTGTGTGTGTGTGTGTGTGTGTGTGGATCGACAATTGAATACGTGTTTCAAATGCTTAAAACAGTGAGTCCACTCCGCTTTTTCATTTACTATTTTCGGCTCTCATTCATCCAGCCTGCCGAACTCGTTAATACAAATACATGCATAATGTATTGCTGTTAGATACCTCTAGACAACCCTGTGACCCGTTTGGTCACCTTTAAAAGAAAATTAGTCAGATGTGACCTGAATGAACCCGGACTTATTTCACGATTGCAGAGAAATGCATTTGTGAAACTGCACTATGATTAGCATTTAATATCTCCATTGATAGATCGGGGTTTTTTATGTAGTGAGCGCGAACGCAGACATTACATCATTATAATTTTCTTAGTGCATATTAGGTGTAACCTGATTAAATGCATCTGGCTACAATGCACTATTTGGGCTACTTAGATCTCACAAACAGTTTAACAAAATCAGCCATTTAATATTATAGAAATAGATGGATACTTCTAATGAGGGTCTGAAATTCAGAGTTGTACCATTATCATTAATCCTCAACTTGTGTAGTTTAATATTCTCATCTTTAATGGGTTTATCACTAATTTTCAGCCGATGCATTCTTCAGCCTTTTTTCTCATACGTAATTCAATCCGTGTGAAAGTGTTCATAAAACAGAAGGAAGTTGCTTTGATCACATTTGTACGGGATCTTTTAGATTCAAAATTATAACCGGCTGATGAGATTAAGCAAACGATGTATACAGGAGGCCATCTATTGTGATCACTTTGAAAGAAGCGTTTGGGAAGACTGGTTTTGATAACATAAACCTTTGATAACAATATCCATGATTATAATCATCGGTTTCCTGTGTTATAACTACTTCTGTAGGCGGAACGATTCCTGCATTCAGATTTTTGTAAAATCCCATCTTGTTGAAGATATTAGTCCATGTCATTCTAATAGATATTACACTTATTTTTATACGCTCTGATCTATCAAACTCAATACACTGACGTAACGAAATAGACATACGTCTCATATCACTGCTATATACTATAATACTGTTTACATACCGAGCGGTGAGCAATATATTTTTCTATGGACTTCTTTCATGGTCAACTTTTGTTTTTAATTTTATTGACAAAGTAAATCCCCCGATTATTAATTTTGTTTTGCTTTTATTTTAGGCTCAGGATGAAACTGCATCTTAACATGGATGTTGATATGTTATGCTTGATAGGATATATTCGGTCAAGTGGAACTTCGGAGCCTTCATACGCAACCCTGGACTATTTGTGAAAAGTGAGATCGACTTTTATACATGATATAAGGGAAATTAAAAGATATTTAGGCAAAAATTACATGGGGACGACTCTTGCAAAAATTTATTCGATATATAGATAGATACGCAAAATACATATAGACAGCCCTATTAAACATGAAAATGCAATTAAACACATCAGAGGAATATAGCATCTATCAATGCATATATATATATATATATAGAGAGAGAGAGAGAGAGAGAGAGAGGGATGCATTGATAAATGCTATCCGATAGAATTTGCTCTATAGATAGTGAAGTTAACAAACACTGCTATAACTTGCTACAATAAACGAGGATATTCACAAGAGGATATAAATAACCGAATAAAAGAGGCTGCAACAATACTCAGAAAAGAAACCTTCACGCTCTCTAACAAAAATAAACCCAGCCGCATATCACTCATAACCACCTTCTAAAACGCACACACACACATCTCTGTTACATACAATTAATTATAGATGGAACATAGTTTCACTCAAAACAGAACTCAAAGAAATATTCCAAGAATCATACGTCATTGCCTATCGCTGACCTCAAAACATTTCAGATTTGGTTAGCAGTAACAAGATAACAAATAACAAAGCTTCACATATCACCATCCCTAAAACTGTTAACTTTTCTAACCCTGCAACAAAAGAAATAGTCTATGATGCAACCACATTGGGCACACCAACTATTTCACTAGCTCTACCACTAACGAGACTTTCTACATCAACTATAATTCTAACTGCAGAAGCAAAAATATCATCTATCTCCTAGAATATGATAAATGCAAAATGAAATATATAGGCAAGTCTGAATGGCAGTCCAAAATTAAACACAATAAGTATAGGGACAACCCTGAATACATCGATATCTAACATCATAATCCTTTCACTCCTAATTACTCTATGGTTACCAACTTATCATCTTCATACCTGCACCTAGGACTAAACTTCTGTCCAGGTCCAAGCATTCTTTAGTAAACGTTCCCCACAAAATCAGCCCATATACAATATAGACCCAACCGCGTATAATTGATGTTACATATTTATCTTACCTTACCCTCTTTTATGTATACTAAACACTGAGGACTTCAAACCGTCACCAATACCCCTACCTATAGACACCTATGAATGGTTCATTCTTCTTGCTCTATTTGTAGACTTTCAGAACATTTACAATGGCCATTAAGGATACAGAACATTTCTCAATTGATACTCGATCAATACATAACAAGGACCCCTCCAATCTATATCCCACTGTCTTGATAACCACTAGTGATAGCCTTGACCTCAAGTACCCAAGTAGCCCAACACTAAACCATTATCCAGCTCCCAAATATCCGTTCTTAAGGGTGTCCACATCCTCTGACTAGCATAATCAATAAAATACCCATAACGGCTGCAACTTCTTCAAACAAAATATCCAATCAAACCACCAAATTCCTTCCACGACATAAAACAATCCGGACTCACTGCCATGGCCTCCCAAGAATTCTCATGTTTGCCCCAAAAACGAAACATATGATGCTAAATTTGTTTTCTACGGAAACCTAACTTGTTAATCACTAAAAGGTACACACATGCCACTGAAGATGGGAACCCTTACCGAAACATGTATAACATACAAATTGAATAATTTATTAGTTAATTATTTTACAAATAAAGTCTCCGTATACATTTACTTTTGAGTTAATCTCATTCCCAATCGTTTGCATATATATATATATATATATAAGTGTATTGTTGTCAATCGACAATTTCAGTCAGCTTAATTTTTTGGTAATTTTTTTTTTTTGTGTTCCTGACTGAGTTGTTTAACTGCACACGAGTATCTGACAGTCCCTATACTCATGTGACAATGCAGTTGAACAACTCATTCGGAAACATGGGAGCATGACCAAGACGTCAAACTGATTGAAATTATCAATTGACTTCAATAAAACATGTTTAACAGAAAAACTGCTGCCTAACTACACGTATGTGTATAAGTGATCTAATTTAGGGATGTGAAATATTGGTTCACATGGTGAAAATATTTTGACTTATTTCATTTATATATCCTCGAAATAATGTACAGATAATGTCCATTTTGATCAACAATCATCTTCATCAGTCTTCCATCACCCGTCGTTGAACAAAGACCTTCTCAGGATTCGCCAGACCTCTATATCATGGGCGTCGCAGAGCCAATACTTTTGGAACTTTTTCCTAGGGATCCATGTTGTGATTCATGATGTCCACCGGTTGTCTGTCATTCTTACAATATGACCAGCCCTCGGGTTTCTATTTTTTCCCTAAAATATTGTGCTGTCTTGTAATCTCTCTATGCGAGGTTGAGCATGATTCTTTCATATGCACGTTTAATATAGCATTACTGCTAAGTGATTGGTTGGCACTCCACTTACCAACTGAGCTAAACTGAAGAGTCATGTATCTACGAATTTATTTATAATGTATACAATATGAAAGTTACAGATATTATCTTTAGTCGGATTAGAAGTAGGTGTGGAGTTTAACCCTACAGTAGCCAGAATTGTTTTTGTTTTTTTTTGGTTGTTGTTTTTTGTTTGTTTGTTTTTTTAATTTAGATAGGATTGAGGTACTGTGATTAGGCTGACTACTACAGCAGCTGTTATTGTATTCAATATAGACCCAGACTAATTTGGCGGTGTTTCGGAGACTACTATCGTGGTGAAAAACCCACGACCGACCCATATGTTTTGAGGGCTTATGATAACATCATCTTATCCATTATTTCCTGATAAGACTTATTATCTATAATTCCCCTAATTCAATACAACGAACAAAGATCGTCTCTAGACACACGACCTCGCTCCATGACTCACATTCCCCCATGTTTCAACCGTTGTTCTAATACAGTGTAGGTGGATTCTTGTGTCTCCGATTATCACACCCTAAGAAACAACAATTGTATCATACCATTGAGAGAAAAACGTCCCCAAATCATTATACTTCCACCTCTGTGTTTTACTGTGGGGATAGTGTTCTTCAATTGCATGCATATCCATCTCTTCTACCAACATGACGAGCTTCGATGTGGCCTAAAAATTGATTTTTGTTTCGTACAACCAAAGTACGTTCTTCCAAAAATAGTTCGGTCTCTCTTAATGCTCACGACCGAACTTCACCCGAGAATTCCAGTGTTTTTTGTTTTCGTTTTTGTTTTCTTTTTGTTTTTCTTTTATCATTGGTGTTTTCCTAGGGGTACGGGATTTCAAACCATTCTTGTGTTGTTCATTACTAATAGTTCTTTTAGTAATCGATGTTCCAGCTGCTCTTGAATCATTTTGGATCTCATTTTGAGTTACCATTGTATTAGCTTTGACTTTTCTATGCATATTTTGTGTTGTTCTTGAAGGCATTTTCCTTGGAGCAATAATTGGTGGGAGATTTTTGATGGTGCCAAACTTCCTACATTTCAAGATTATTGATCCAACGATACTGACACGGATATCTAATAACCTTGACAATGACCCTGTGGCTCAAACCTTTATTACGTTGTTTAATTACTTCATTCTTCTGTTTGGTTGAGAAATTTTTCTTACTTAGTATCACTTACCATGAGAGCCTCATAGCAAGAATGTTAAGTGGGAAGGTGTAATCCTAATAAAAATTTAATGATGATTTTTGATAGTGTTTGAATACTTTTATTTATATTCTAGTTTGCATTGTATGTTTGGAGATATGTATTTTTTGTGGTAATTCTCAATTCGATATCAAAATAGATGTTTTACTTCGAGCCGTAATAGAGACAGCACGGTCCCTGTCTATCTATCTATCTATCTATCTATCTATCTATCTGCTTCTCTTCTACATTTCAGTCTCTTGTATCTTCCATCACTCTAACCGCCGATGACCCAGCTTAACATGCTATCATCACAGTTTTTGTAGTCTGGGAATGCTGAAAAAATCCATTAAACTAATGGCAATTGCTTCTTTGCTTTACGCCATTCTGTTTCACGAAATGTTTTTAATATGAACGCTCTACTTTCGGATAACGGGTATACCTTTCTCTCTCTCTCTCTCTCTCTCTCTCTCTCTCTCTCAATATATATATATATATATATATATATATATATATATATATATATTGCAATCATTCGTGTATAATATCTATTCGTGTATACTACACCCCTCTAATTATGGACTATAAAATCTTAGAAATAAACATATATCTTATATAACACGCATTGACATTCCAGAATGTATAGTAGCTAAATTTAACCATTGCTTGACATTTTACCCGATTTGTATCGACTGAAAATAAGATTTTATATAATTCACACAATGTTTCGAAAACTGACAGCATTTAAGCAGATAGAAATGTGCTTAATAGCGGAGGGTACGAAACATTCCGAACAACTCCAGTGTTTTGTTAGTCAATTCAACTCTTAGTTAGACATTAGGTAGCTTGGACCATAGATGACACTTACTTTCGGTCATGCTGGCCCGAATGTGGCCACGCATTTGGTCGGGAAAGGAGATAACCTTTAGTTCTTGTGTAAAACACGGACCACTAAGTTTCAGTTTTGAAATTTTGGAAAAAGTTCGCATTATACACGAATATTTACTTTATACATGAAACCCATTTTTAGAACTTAGCCATTGCAACTTGATTATTCAATTTAAAAACAATTAATTTTCACCCTTTTGGGTTTCCCCGTGTTTAATACCTTTGGCTCTGAAATGCCTTCTTGTCTTTATTTTCTTCCTTTCTAGAAATTCTTATTTGCACTCTCTTTCCAGATTGTTTCCTTTACCTTTTTTTTTCAATTCCTTTGTTTTATGTTTCTTTTTCTTCTTTGTTTTCGGTTTCCCTTTCTATTTTTCTTCTTTTTTTTTTTCTTTCAATTTTTTCTCTGTTGCTACCTTCTTTGTTTTTATTATATTGTTCTTCTTCCATCTTCTTCTCCGCTTCTTCTTTTTTCATTCTCTTTTTATGGTTCCTTCCTTTTTTTTCTTTTTTTTTACATTTCAACTGCCTCATTCTTTTTTGGATTTTCCGTTTCTTTTTTTTTATTTGCTTATTCTTTGCTTCAATTCTTTTTCTCTATTGTTTCTTTTCATTACTTAAGTTTCTTTTCATTCTCTCGTTTTATTTTTCTTAATTTACTCTGCAATTTCCCTGCTTTCCATCATTCTTCTTCTTCTTCTTCTTCTTCTTCTTCTTCTTCTTCTTCTTCTTCTTCTTCTTCTTCTTCAACCCTCTTTCGTATTACAGTTTACTTGATCAGCATTGTATTTCTCCTCCCGTCCTCTTTCTGATACATCTTTTCCTTCTTCTTTCCCACCTGTCTTCCTTTTTCTTCTTGTTCTTGTTCTTGTTCTTCTTCATCTTCTTCTTCTTCTTCTTCTTCTTCTTCTTCTTCTTCTTCTTCTTCTTTCTTTCTTTCTTTCTTTCTTTCTTTCCTTCCTTCTTTCTTTCTTTCTTTCTTTGCTTCTTTCTCCTGCTTCTTCTTCTTCTTTCTGTCTCCTCTCTTTTTTCTTTCTTCCCTCTCCTTGTCTATTATCTTTTCCTTCTTATTTCTTTTCTCTCCCTACCCTTCATTCTTCTTCGTCATTTTCATTCCATTTCCTCGTCTCCACTTATTTGCTCTCTTTCTCTTATGTTTCCTCTTCTCCTTTTTTTTATTCTCATAATGTTTCACCTTTTCTTCATCTTCGCTATTCTCTGTTCTCCACTTATCCCTCTTCTCCTTCTACCATTTTTGTCTTTTCTATCTCCAGCCCCGAAGATCCATCACGTAATTTTGAGAAAGTCCAGATGAGATCTCCCGGAACGAGCTTAAGAAGCAATCATGTGGCAGGTGGTACTTGAGCAGTCCCTGTGGGCCGTCAAGAGAGAAAGAGGTGAGAGTCACTCCGAGCCATTAGATGGAAATGAATGTGGGCAGGGAGAGACAGGGGCTTTGAATGGGGGAAGTTATGCAACGTTTGGAAGGTGTCGTGTCGAGAAGGAAATGAGATCAGAAGAAAGGGAAAAGTACAAGTTCGCCTTCTTAGAGAGAATAGAAGAAAGATAGATGAAAGATATTTACACCTCAGATACATCGTATATTTTGTGAATATATACTGACTGGAAGAGGAAATGATGATAGTGCAGCGCCAATTTTCCAAATATGAAGAATTTATCAGTCTTCAAAATCAATTTCAAATTTTGCTTGTTCAATTGACCTCCTTCTGGATGTTCTTGATGTTTTTATCATATCGTTTCAATGGACCCATTCTTCAGTCTCTGTCAGTATGCAACCCGTAAGAAAAGAGGAAAAATCTGATTGCTGAAACGGACCGATCCAGTTGGTATATTAACGATAATTTTTCGATCGCCATTTTTTTAAGGATTATACGTTAGGCTGAAGAATAGATCGGCTGAAACTTTGTGGTGACAACTCAAAGGTGTTCGGTTGCCCGAACAAAATTCAAAGTGTCAATGACTCTTTTCAAAGATTTAGTCGAAATATTGGAAATCAATTCTAAAAATCATGGCCTTTACCCAAACTCGAACACTGCGACAGCAACCGGGGGCAAATATGCTACCATCCCAACCATTAAGCGGTCCAGTATACGTGAACAATGCTGAGTTTACAATCAGAAGAATGCATCGATAACTGTAAGATATATATATATATATATATATATATATATATATATATATATATATATATATATAAATAACTTGCCACTCTAGTCTATTGGTTTTTAATTGACCGGCCGCTTTCCTGGTGCCTTCTCGCTAGCTACACTCATGGCCTAACGTCTCCGTTCTTTATCTTGAAAGATTCCAGATGCATACGTGGCCCACCACGGCACATCACAAAAAGTCAACGCTTTATCTTGTAACACAATACGAGCTGTTTTAGAAAGAACTTTTTAACTGGTAGAGACAGGGCACCTAAATGCCATAGAAAGAGTTTGTCAACAATTTCAACTTATTGTAAAAAAGTTTTATTTTATTTCTTTACACATTTATTGTTATAAATATTTTGACTTTTTTTCTTTCAAGTTTGTTTCTCTACGTGTTTAAAACCCGAGAGATTCTTTTTTTATTGTATCGTTCTTGCTTTTCTTCTTATTTATTAATTTGTTTATTTGTTTATTTATTTATTTATTGGTAGCATTGGTTGGAAAGATAAAGAAGAGAATGGAAAATGATATGAAATTCCTAAGTTCTTTGAGGAAGTGTTTCTCTCACGCCATTCTTAGCTTCGGGTCAAAAAACAATCTATGATGTTATCACGCGAATCGGTGAGAATCTAACGATCGTAAAGTGTAACCAGTACAAGGAACGATCTCTGTCGTTGTACAATGCGTGTGAAAAGGACTAAAAAAAATTCATATCTGCGTCTTCACTCGACAACAAGTATTTTGTTGTGCTTGGGCGTCGAGAAATAAAGAAGAGGAAAGTTAAATCGATATGGATGTAAAGGCATAGGAAGATAAGCAAAACTAAACAGACTGATTGATTGGTAAATTCGACGTAATTCGCGCTAGAAAAAGACGACAAAAATGTATTAGAAATTATAAGACGAGTAATCTACACGAGAAACAAAGAAACAAATCAAAAAGAGGAAAGAAAATTCCAATGAAATAAAAAGAGTGAAGCGTGAAAGCAACGGGAAAGAGATCGATTGAGAAAGAAAGGAAGAATTAAAAGAGAAAAAAATGAAAGTTCTTAAAGGGAAGAAAGAAAGAAAGAGAGAAAAAGCAGCAAGCCTGGCTGCTGCAGGGTGGGACTCCACTTTCCCTTCTATTACACCTGAAGATGATCCCTGCAACTTTTGTATTGTATATATAATTAATTTTTTAATGTAAAATTATATACCTTCAATACAAAGGTATAATGAAGTTCACTTGCAAAGAACAAGTTAAGGGTTATTTTTTCAATGTTTGTAATCATCAGATTTAAGACATGAAAGTATTCTAGACCACTCAAAGAAACGAATGTATGCATGCCGTCAAAAATGACAGCACATATGTAATCTGTATTTTGTCAAGTACTTACTCAGTATTATTAGAAGCTTTCAACTTGCACAAGATGAAAGGAAATTTAGTTCTAAAAGCTTCGCTGAAATGTTTTTGTCTAATTCATTTCATATTCACTGTTGCTGACTTAGAAACAGTGAACTTTTGCATGTTTGTAACATATATTTTGGTAGATATGTAAAACTTATCAGTCTGGCTCAGTCGGTAAGATAGCCATCTACCGATCACTTGGTCACGGTTTCAAATCATGACATGAAATTGTTAATTTCATGTATCAGTTTGGTTTAACGTGACGAGGCAGAAAAGCAGCAAAGAGCTTGTTCTCCTAAATTCGGTGAGGGCTGTTCTTGTTGTTACGGTAACAAAACAAAGTCAACTCCAACCTCTGGCTTAGATTAAGGTTTGACAAAAGGAATTTGTGTGAGTGAAAAGGGACAAATAGTCAAAATGACAAATTTAAAAATTGCAAAAAATGCAAGACCAAAATAAAACAATTGCAAAAGAAAAATGTCATAAATTAAAGAGAGATAAGAAAGAATCCTAATAAGGAGGAACGAAAGAAAGAATTGAGTCCTTGAAAAAAATAATATGAATGAAATACTAAGAAGAGAAGAAACTGACGAAGTGAATGATAAAGCTGGCATAAAATGAGGAAGACTGCGAAAATAAAGAATACAGACAAAAATTGGAAGGAAATATGAATAACTCTACACAAAGAAAACAAAAAAAAAGAACGAAGAAAAAAGAGTGATGAGACTCGAAAAAGAAAGATAGATAGATAGATAGATAGGAACAAGCATCAATTCTTTAATTTCGTCCGTGTTGTAATCAGCGATCGAACATGGTGAATTGTTTGCACAGAACAAATATCGGAAATTGTAAAAGTCTCTCTCAAGACGTTCTTGTTTAACGCTTTCTTAGCGACCCTGTCTTCCATTGTTTGCACATGAGGATCAGAATAAAAACTAGGAAACTAGAGAAAAATTTCCAACCCTGATTCCATCTTTCCCACGCAATGTTCAATGTACTTTATACATTTGCAAAATCGGAAATAGTGTTCAATACAATGAGAATGGCAGTGATCAGAAATGATTAAAAATGTGTTAATTAATTAATTAAATACATATATTGATATCATTGTCCACGGCAGGCAAGCTAATCTTGCTGACCAGTTTGTGAGTGTAAGGAGTTCAATCCTTACTGGGTAGCCCACTCTTAAGGTTTTATTATCAGACTAAGCTTAGCAAGTATTTTTTTTTTACTTCAATGACTACCGTGGCAGTATATTAAAAAAGCCCATCCAGTAGACCGATTTGCAAGTGTAGATTTCAATGTATCCTCTAAAAATCACCATTGCTGACCTTTATTGACTGCCGACGAGCGTATCGATGGTGCATTATGGGAGAAATGCGAAGCTTTTATGAAGAGAAAATAAACTGTACTCCACCATGACGTAGTAAAGCTTCACACTGC
>OY735210.1:7484595-7569595 GCA_963457665.1 Thysanoteuthis rhombus | reverse complement strand
TTAACCTTACTTTGTACTTTCCTTTATTTTGATGACTCAACATGATTTGTATCGATGCCCAATGCTTTCTTGAAACATCATCAGGGAATTTTAAATTGTTTAAATATTCTCCGATTATGTTTACTCCCATTACCTTCCCATCAGTTTTCCGAAAGACGCTTCCAAGTTCAAGAATTGTTTAGGTAATATTGTATCCCCTCATCTCACTCTCTTATCTATTTTTGTTTTGCTGTATTTTTGTGTTGTCTTATTATTGCAGGGCCATTTTTGTATTTGTTCAAAATGACTCGTATGTAATTCTCGTTAGGACCCTCCGCTCGCATTGAGTTGAGGACTGTCTTGTTTTCTACCAAGTCATGTGCTTCTTTTTAATATACGGAATACTAAATAAAATAATTGGTTGTATCCAAGGTCTTTTTTGATCGGTTAATTTATTGTTTGTAGATGGTCTATTGTTGGATAGCATCTCCTGAAGCCTGCCTGCCCGTTCGTATGGTTAATTTTCATCTAGAATCCCTGTAAGTCTGTGAGTGTTCGGGGGGGGGGTCATTATGCCATCCTTGCCTGGTGCTTTTCTGCGATTCATATTTCGTAGTGCAAACACTACTTCGTCATCTATTATGTCTGGGATATTACTAATGTCTATTGCAGTGTTAGTTTGTGGTACTTTTATTTTTGAAGCGTCCAAATTTTCATGATATTTATCAGTTATTCTTTATATCTTGTCCTAACATTTGGTAATTTCGCCATTTCTGTTCTTTGGTGTGAGCATGTGTTGTTTGCCGGTATGTTCCACGGTGCGGGTATGCTTTAAACTATTCCTTTTTTTTCTGGTAGTTCCGACTATCCTCTCCATGCTTTTTTATCAGTTCAGTGCTGCTCTTTTAGTTTAGCCTTCTTTAGTTTTCATCTCCATATTTCTCCTCGTTTTTATTAGTTCTAAAGTCGTTTTTAGTATTCCCCTGTTCCGTTGTATTGTATTGACAACCATATCTGCTGTTTCTTTTATCACATTTTCTGACTATTACGTATTTCCCCCTAGGTTACTTTTGCTATTCAGCAAAGGTCGGAATCTGTTCCCTATCGTTACCTGTAAATTGAGAGTTCCCTATCTCAATCTTATTAAGGCACAATTTCTTCTTAAGAATCATTTTGTTTCTTTCGATTTTGATGTTAAATTCAATTCTGCTCGCTATCATTCTATGGTCATTAAGTATATCAACTTGGCTTATAATAGTAACGTATCCAATGTTAGTGATCTTTATTATAGATACAGCCCCGCTCAAGATTATTTACAACCTTGAATCTTTGTATTACCTATATAGTATCTATCAAAAGTTGAGCATGATGAAGGATTTTTTAATGTTATGGGGCTGCTTTGCTGTCTATGGTACAAGAGCCTTTGATTGTCTCAAAAGAATCAAGAAATTAAAGGCTTAACCAGAAATTTTAAACCAAAATGTCGTACCCAGTGTTAGGAGACCAGGTTTCATCCGAAGATCATGATTGCTCCAGCACAATTAAAACCTGGATCACGGATCCAAAAGTGCATAATAATCCAGAAGAGAAAATTGATTGTTTTAAACTGGCCAGCAATGACTCCTAATCTCTATTCTGTTGAAAATATTTAGAGAGAGCGGCGAGGTTTCCAATACGTACCATACACCTCAGGAATCAGGCAAGATTCAAGAGCTTAAACTAATTGCAAATGAAGAGTGGGAGAAAACTACCAGCTGACAAGTGCATGAAACATAGATGGCTGAAACAAACGTTTCGAGGCAGTTATAGTTGCCAAAACGGGGCATGCGACCAAATATAAAGGAGGGGTGCGAGCATTACTGTCCAGATCATACTTTCGATTTGTTCTGTAAAATAAGTATATGTAAGTTGAAAGATGAAGTCTTGTTAAATTACTTGAGACGCTCTATTAGAATATCCTGATGAGAACAATCTGGTAGATTTCCATCTAATTCTTGTGATATTATAAAGGCTACACAAAAACTTCAATGCTGCCAATAATCGTAAGCAACGATATAATTCTTATTTGTATATTTTAATAGCTCTATTTACTTGGTTAAATATTGAGCATTGTGATTAAATATCATCAACGAAGAATAGAATGTTTTCTATTTCTTTCTTTTTGCATTCTTCAAACTGAGAAATAAATAACGAACAGTGTATATATATATATATATATATATATATATATATATATATATATATATATATATATATATATATATATATAACTTACCCACAATGCATAGCTTCTGGCAGTAGACTCTGGTTCCACATGGGACATTTTAATACACACAGCACACACAACTGATGATGGGAAGAATCCCGAAACATGTATGGACATTTTACTCATAAGGATTAATAAACCTTACCTCCTAACACCTCACTCCCGAGTCTGTCTCACTCTCTACAGTACACATTATATATATATATATATATATATATATATATATATATATATATATATATATATATATATATATATATATATATATATATACAAGTATTTTATGCTTTTGCATCCTTCAAAGCCGTTTTCCAGCTTTGAGAAGGTATTGAATATTAGATACTAGTATAACCGGCTTCTTCCCTTATATTTGATGAACTAGAATGTACCAGTAAAAAGGACGATATTATTTATGTATTGATTGTCACTATGAATAACTATTATGTGCCACTGCATTAATATTTATCGTCTATTTTCAGAAAATGTTAATATGGAAAGACAAAAAATGTATTACTGCTGTAGCAAAATGACACTTGACGAAATAATAACATAAAATGATGCGACTACATTGAATAAAATTTATGCCATTTTATGTTAAGATGTGATTATTCAGTGATTTTTTCCAGGTTTCTACAACAGCATTAACACATTTGTGTAGGTACGAATTTCCCTAAAGATATTTACATGATTATTTCTCTATTCAGGGTTGAGCACTCTTCAAGTGAGGTAACTCATTCAATATAAGGTTATTCAATGCTATTCCAAGGAATAGAGCACTCTGGTGGATGAGGAATTCATGCATGAGTGAATATATCGCTTAAATTCAACCTTACTGACTGTCCAGTTCTGCGTAGGGCAAAGGCGGGATGCCAGCCTCTAGGTCTGATGCGAAGGTTTCGATCCTACCTCGTGGTACTGAATAGTATAATGGATAGTCTATAGCCACACTGATGAGTTGTAATACAACGAAACAGCTATCTGTGGATGACACAATTATTTAGTTATTATACATATATATATATATATATATATATATATATATATATATATATATATATATATACATACTGTGTGTGCGTGTGACCGTAATTTTTCAAACGTTGTTCAAAGAAAATAATATCATTGGGGGGGGGGGGAATCCAGCCCCAAAATATTTTATTGTAAAACGGTGGAACAAATATGCAAAGAAAAAGAGAATTTATAGAATTAATGAAATTCCCAATCAATTCATATAATCCATATTAACGCACGAATGGTGGAAAATAGTGCCCAATTTAGCGATAGTGTAATCATAACCCCACCCTAAAACCTAAATGAATCATTTTCTGTACAACTGTTAAATTCTCTTGTGAAATTTTTCAAATCTATTCTCAAAAGGCAGGACTGTTCTTGATCAATAGAGTCTTTTCTTTTTATCACTTTGTGTGAATCAATTACCAAATATGCTTTTCCTAGCTTGTCTCCGTTATTATTATTGCTTACGGAAAAAAAGTTACGAGTCAAGTGAATTCGAATCATGACCCTATCGATCCCGAGACGAAATCGCTCACAATTGAACATCCTTACTGTCTCAGCCACTGAGAATATGAAACTACAAGTGCTTTATTTTAAATTAATCGAAAATGTGTCCGAGAAGTCACCAGCGATTCGGTCCACTGGTTTAGAAGTATATTGCTTTATAGCGAATTTGACGAAAGAAATGTTCTGTAAGTCTAAATCTATCGAATTTTTAAGCAGTTTTTGTGATTCGGTGTAATTAAAAAAAATCGCTCATAAGAGGTCATAAGGTGACATAAATCTTTTTAAAATTGTTCGAGATTTTTAGAAGTTATCACAAAATCAAAGTTGTTGGTTTGTATAAAAAAGTAAAGCTAATCATATTCAGGTAGAGCGCTGAACACAGGAATGCCAAATCAGCAATTTTTTGGCTAGATATAGCTGATCTTGTTTCCTATTTAGTCGATAAAGATCTGTAATAGCAGATTGCCGAAAATCTGTTCGTTTTTTGTTTTGTTTTTGTTTTGTCTTTTTAATAATTAGCCGATTTAATTTTATAGCTAACAGGAAATATACATATTCTTAGCAATATTCTTAGCAATAAATCTAGCTGAGAATGGGGGGAAATTTGCCGTTTTAAAAGTAAGTCGAATCAACTAAAACTACATGAGAAAATTATTTTTTCAAAATTTTCATCATTGTTTTTACTTGAGCCATAAACAGAATTTTTATGTAAAAATTTGTTTCGAGAATATTTTTGAATCATATACGAAAATTCATTTTTTGCAAATCCACTGCAGATCTGGTCAGTTTGATAAAAGTAGAATTACAATTTTTATCAATGATTTGGTCTAGAGTCTTAGTTTATAGTTATTTCATTTTATAATTGTGCATTAGATGAGTATAAAACATTTTTAGCCTTGAGATTCAATCGAACTTGACCATTTTTAAGCAGTTTCGGTCGAAAAAACGATTTGAATTGGCAACACAGACTGAACACGACTACTCCATTTCCAACCAAAACGATGAGTGTATGAATTTTTATATCACATGATACCAGTTGACTTTTTCTTCATAAGGTTATCTATGTCTGGATAGTTAGTAAAGGGACAAAAGTAAATAAAGAAAAAAGACTCAAATATGTCGGTTAGAAGTCCTGCCACGTAAGATTGATAAATGCCAACGTCCGGCATTCGAACCTGGCTCAGATTAAAAACAAGAACGTAGACAGAAGAATTAACCAATGGAATCATTGCATTTGAGCTCAGACAACCAAAAAGAAAAGAAATTTATCACGTTGTATTTACAGATTATATCAGCTCTATTTACTTTGTTGATCATTGTGCGCTGTGATTAAATATCATCAACAACAGATAAAAATTCTGTACGCCTTGTTTTTTGTAATTTTACAAATTACTCACAATATTATGAAATATGAAATTTTTATTCAATCTTGATGTCAGTTACAAAAAGTTCCTAGTTTTAATTCATATATTCTGGTGAGATCTGCACACATGCGTGTGTGCACAAACACACACACATACACATACATACACATATACATACATATATATTATTTCAAAAATAGAATAATCGTAAATGTCAAAAAAGAAAATTTTGATAATTAAAAAAATGTTCATAATGATGCACTGAGGAAGAGTAATTCAATCGTAAATTAAATTTTTACTGAAAACAAAAGGAAAAAACAAAAACAGGAAAATTACACGGATTAACCTTCCCTTTCGTAAATAAATCAACATTAATATTGGAAAACTTTTTTCAAAAATTCATTGATGAACATTTCCCTTTAAACGAAATATTCAACAAAAATGCAATCAAGATTAGTTACAGTTTCATTAACAACATCAATTAAATTATTTTCTCACATAAAAAAAATCTTTAACTCATAAATTAAAACAAATGAGCAAACAAAAAATATTGTAATTATAGATACAAAGATATATTTCCTATGGACAACCATTGCTAGATTAAAAACAACATATGTCCAACCATGGACGTTGAAAGTAATGATGATGATAATGATGATGATGATGATGATCATCATCATCATCATCATCATCATACCTTTGGCACAGTATCCACAACTCAATGGCCCAATATCAAAACTTCTGTATCGGAGCACATATGGGCAATAGGAAATCCAGATACTATAATCACTAAAGATCCTTTTTACAAAAAAAAAATAAAACCGATTGTAAAGGACTTTCAGAATTCTTTGGGAATCAAAAACAAAAAAAGGCCTTAATCCCATTGTCAAGTGGTCGATTCTTAGCTTTAATAGCTTTGATGACTGGCGCTCTTTACGTATGGAGGAAAAATTCAAAATTTTAATGTTTAATGACAAAAATAATTTATTTAATCAAAGAAATGAGATTTTCTCAAAATGCCATCATATCAAAAGTTCAAATTGAAACCAATTATATAGAATCTTGGTATTATGGAATAACAATCCCTATATTTAGTTTATTATTTAATATTTATGATATTATCAATATCAATAGAATAGAAATTTTGCATACCATTAATAATATTTCTTAATACTAAATAGCAATATGTAATTTGATAATTATTTTATATTGTGCAGTTGTATAAATCTTAATACAGACTTAATATTGATCTATTTTAAAATTTATATTCAGATCTGAATTAAATTTAAGAATTAACACATCATGATATAAACTTTGTCTTCTATAAGTTGTTACTTTGAAAAATTGTTGTTTTTTTTTGTAAAATTTTCAAACAATGTATGTTGAGAGCTCAGTTCATTTTAGTGCAGGAATTATTGAAATAGTAACTGCTGTTTTTTTTTTTGTTGTTTAATTATTAATGCATGTATATAATATGCTTCATTCTTTAAATTTCCTATCACTCACATCAATTGATGAGTGATTTTAATAAAAAAAAAATTATAGATGGTTTCCTCATAGTGAACAGTTATAACAGATACCAAGTTATTGGTTCCTTGTACTGAAGTTCAGGATCAATCTATTTCTATGTATTTATTCATTAATTCTTATTATTATTATAATTGATTATATGTATTCTTGGGATGTTTTAGTTAATTTATCAATGTTTATTTATTTTGAATATTTTGTTTTGATATTTACTTGCTATTCATCTATCTTTATGTATAGAATCTGACTTACCGTAATTTGCTGAGCTTCCCATGAGTATTTTTATATATTTTCTTTTAGTTATTTAGTATTGGTATAGTTTTTACCTTTCGGAGTATTTTTACTAATAACTAATTTGTGATTTTTCTTATAATTATTTTCATATTTTCATTATTATTGATATCCTTTTATCTTATGTTATTTCGTTCCCAACTTGTATTTAGCAGATAGAAAAAAAAAATCCATAAAAAAAATATAACTACCATTTTTATAGTTGGATTTCTTGATTTCAAAATTAATTCTTTTCATTGTTTTTTTTTATGTTTTGTTTGTTTTTTTGTTTTTTTTTAATTTGTTAGAAATGAAATATTTCGGTGGTTTTTCAATTCATATAAGGGGAGGTAACTCATTACATTTTGATTTGCTCATGTTTTATCAACAAAATCTGATTGGGTTAATTTCAATTACTTTGACTAAAAGGATTTTTTAACGTCGTTAGCCGAATGCAAAATGTCATTTACTATTCTTTGAGAAAATAATTTCCATAGAACACGCAAAAGTTTTATTTTTGCTTTATCTTATGTATATATATATATATATATATATATATATATATATATATATATATATATATATATATATATATATATATATATATATATATATATATATATTCAAATTGACAGATAGTGGGAAATAGGTGACTGAAGTGACACAAAAGAAAATTTGAAAAAGTTTCTCCGTGTATAAAGCTGTGAAGTTTTCTATAATATATATATATATATATATATATATATATATATATATATATATATATATATATATATATATATATATATATATATATATATACATATATAATACAAGTGAAGTGAAGTGAATTCCATCCTCATTTATACAGATTTCCCTCGCTATCCGTAAGTAGTGTTACTATAAAATCTTTTACAAGTCGAAATCGTGTGAAATGAAGAAGCAATCCCTATTAATTTGTATAGGAACTTTGTTTTAACAACCCTACGCCCAAAATACAGCCTTGCATTAGATTTCTGCTATGACGGACAGCGCTTCAATAATACCCGAAAAGTATGACTGCAATTTGAAATGGCAAGTAAGTTTAGATACGTGTTCATGAGAGAATCATGCTCAATATCACATGGAGAGATCATAGGACAGCGCAGTATATTAGAAAGAAAAGACGGGGGTCAGGGATATCATCAAATCCATTTGAAAACTTAAATGGCAATGGGCTGATCATGTTGCAAGAATGTCAGAAAACTGATTGACATCACGACTCACAGCGTGGATCCCCAGAGATCATATGTGAAACTGTAGCCAGCAAAATATAAGATGGTGCAACGAAATAAACAGGTTCAGAGAAGTATTGGCTCCGCGACGCCCATGATAGAGAGGTCTGGCAAATCCTGGGGAACGTCCATGTCCAACGATGAACTCTGAAAGGATGATGATGATGATGATGATGATGATGATGATGAGTTAAATGTAGAAATGGCAGGCAGGTTTAGAGCAGATCTGCTGCATCTTTCGAGTGTTTATACCAAACCATACGATAGAGAAATATATCAGTCTTAACAATCAAGCATACTGTTGCATTTCAAGCTTTCCACATCACCCCCAGCAAACGACGAACCTCGACTTTTAGACACCGAGCCAGACAAGAATAGAAAGAGGTTCATTTTTATGTCTCAGAATACTCAAGGATTTTCCTATGTAAATTAATGGTAATTGCTCCCCAACTTTTCGCCATTTCGAATATCGGGGAAAAAACCTGTAGGTCCTGTCGTAAAACGCAATAGAGTGAAGCGATCTTTTTCGAAAAACGGGAGATAACTGTGTTCAAAATATCTCCTCAAGTTGATCTGTTATTTCCCTTAGAATTTATCGCTGCTGTCTCAGACGATATCAGAAGAAAAAAAAAATGATGAAGGGAATTAATCGAAATTATTTTTTCTAGAGTTATTTATCTTGAATCATAAAGCAAGACGTTCATTAATAGGAACGTAAGTTGGCTCTCTTTCAATATAATAACAGACAAAATCTCACCTACTTAGTGCATTTCTGGTTCTGTTTTCTTCATCTTTTCTCCAGTTAATAGCTCAGTGGTTAAATCGCTCTTTTGGTCACTATGGAATAACAGGTTGAATCTTTGCTTTAATCTCCATGAACTAAATCAGGAGAGAAAATGATTTTGAGCCTGGAGTAAAAACATCAACTCCCAAATGCCAGTTTTATACTCAAACTCCAGTCCAATACTGGAGTTTTTTTTACCGTAATAAGAACAAGAATAATCCTCACAAAATCTACGGGAGTAAAATCTTCACTATTTGTTTGTCTTTTTAAACCAAACCAATATGTAAAATTAAAATTCTCCTCCAGTGATTTACTGACTGAGCTAAATTGACAAGTCTCACATATCTATGAAAATTTATCTTACAGGTTTGCACAGGCTTATTTAATTCTAACAAATAAGTACATTTATTCTTAAAAAAAATATTATATTAACTAATATCAGCTTTTACCAACGCTTCTATCCACTAGAGATAACTGGTTAAGGGATTGTAATATGAACCAAAAAAAGGGGTTCTGATCAAAGTTCTAAGATGTGTGATAGATACCTGAGGAAAGCTGGAGAATAGAGGCAGGAACGTTGTGATAAAAGCAAGAAAGATGAAGGATCTAGTAAAAAAAAAATCAATTTATAATAGTAACAATACCTTGGCTTAGAAATCCCAATAAAAAAAAAGCAAGATTGTACTATGATCATATCAATGAGATAAAATCAATAAGCTGAAGGAAACTGGAAGCAATCCTATTTTTTACTTGTTTATATGGATGACCTTTATCCTTTCTGATTATTATTCATTCCTTCTCTAGAGTCTTCTAACACCGATAAAACTTGTTGACATGTTTATTCTAACATTTTGTTATGTTTTATAACTCATTTCCTCTTTTGATATTTCACTGATTACAAAGTGGGTAAAGAAGGCAAGGAGTCAATTGCAGTGCAGAGGAAGTAAAGTATTGTATCTTACAGCAATTTAACTTTTCTCCTCATATCTTTCATTCTGTCTTGTCTCACTCTTCACCTACCCTTGCAATGCAATGAATAAGATTAAGAATAGACAAAGATGCTTATGCTTGAATGGGAGCAAAAGGGGCTCAACTTTCACTATAACTTTTATTAATTCATTACTCCTCCCACTCAAGTCTGAAACCTAAAAATCAAGTTAAAGTAATTGTAGACCACAGGAATATAGACAGATCATAAGAGAAATCACTAATATTAATAAAGGATATATAGTTTAATTCATCTTTGTATGTTATCACTGTTAATATAGATACATTCTATTGGTAATAAATTACTTAAACAAAAAATCATGTACTCTAATTGCAGAAATATATTTGCGTGAGTAATAATGGTATATTAATTGACAACACCCATGGAATGTCTAAAAAAGTAAAGAAATGATAAAAAATTCCAATAGAAAAAAGTCTAAGCGGTACAGAAGTGGGATCAGTCTATTATAATAACAATACCTCCTCATGGAATTTCAGACCAAAATAAGGCTGGGAAGTATAAATCATTGTGATAAGAATAACAGAGATGAGCAAGATGGTCCAAAAGAATCAATGTATAATAGTAACAATACTTCAAATCAGAGACTCAGTCTGAGAAAAGGCTAGAGAGAGCAGCTGTCAAAACATTTCAATGAAGTCAACAAAAACAAGGAAACTTGTCTGAAAGAATCCTCGTCTAATAATATACCACTCTTTTTTCCTTTATTCACCTAAAATATATAAAATTCACAAACCATAAGTAAAAGATGACTGGACAACGTCCCCTTGTTCACTTCAGTCTCATTAACGGAAGTTTGGATCTTTGGTTGAAAGAAATTAATTACAATAATTATATCATCCCTGCGGAGTGAAATTGACACGAGAATCCATAAAGCTAAGACTTAATCTAGTCAAAAGGTAACACCCTATCATCTTAAGCAAAGAGAAATCGTCTGATGAGAGGAACAAGATTAATCAATGTATCAAAAAAAAAGTATATGAAATGTTAGGGTGCATTAAAATATGAATATGTTTTTGCTTACTGATGGTCAGGTTTTCCTCTACCTAGTATTTTGAACCATTAAAGTCAATGACTAATATTTGTCCACCTCTCGGCTTTATTTCCAGCAAAAATTCAACATCCTTAAAATGATTAAACCAGTTTTGGGCAGGATGATCAGATTTCATCAGTTTCATTTTCTTCCATTTCCATAATTGCCAGAAATTTCCAGAAATGGCCAGAAATTGCCAGAAATTGCCAGAAATTGCTAGAATTTCTATACTTGTATCAGCCATTAAACATCTGAAACAAAGGGTACAGCTGATTAGTATTGATTATGATATGATATACATAATAATAATGATATTAACAGGTCTAGTTGGTCATTCAATAAAAACTGTCATGCGATCAATGTTTTTTGGCAGCATGCTGTGTTGGGGGTGACCAATTAAAAAGATTGGAAAAAAGGGTTAAACAACAAACAAGTTAATTTTGTCACAATTTCTGGCCTCACTACAAAGTCTGAATTCTCAAAAACCAATGTGACCGTTGAACAAACTAAGAGACCAAATCAGCATAAAATTATATTGTAAATTCACCCCCACCATCATTGTTTGCAGGTTATTTGGGAAAAAAATGTTTTTTTCTAGATATAATAAGAAGTGATCAAGTTTTTAGCCTTCAAGCTCGATTGGTGTGGCCTGTACAGGTGACACATACATACATACATACATACATACATACATACATACATATAGTCAGTCAGCCTGGTAGAATCACTTAAAAACTGAAGAAACCTATGTTGACTATGTTGACAACTTTGGTTGCCAATCTCTGATGAAATATTGGAGTCATAGATTCTCTTAAGATATATACCTGAAGTGAGCTTTGGAGTGAAAGCCTGTAAAAAACAAAAATACTTATATATCCTAATAGATGTAAAGGTCAAATTCCAAGGACTTTAATCTTGTAAGCTGATACCAGCACCAAAAAAACAGGTCAGATTTGATTAAAGAAACCTCACTGAAATGTATCAACCCATTTTCTGTTTTAACACCCTTGAGTCACAGCTGTATTCCCAGGGATTGCTCCCAAAAAGGATAAATAAATTAAATGTCAAACAATGTATAGATGAATAAATAATATGAGAGTAATATTAATTATCACATATGTAATAAGAGCGGTAAGACTCATAGTATCAGTAGCAGCTATCAGCCCCTACACTCTTCTTGAACTAGCTAATATCCTTTTCTCTCCTCTCCCTTTCTGACTTATTTGTCTCAAGTTGCAGTCATTGAAATGTTGTTGAATTAAAGTTAAGCTCTTCTTAAATTAACCCACAAATAATGTATGTTTTGGCAATTTTTCAACTAATATTATATAATTTTTCATTTTTATATTTACTTGCTTAAAGGCCGTCTCTGCCTTATCATTATTGGTAAGACAGTAGCTATGATAATCTTTTATCCAGTAACCTTGCCAAAGCGCAGAAAATCACAGAAAAAATTTTTTCTTCATACTACTACGAGACAAATTTCTAAAATTAATCAATTCTGATGATTTTTCTAATAATGTGGAAAGATGTATATTTAATATTATTTATATAATAAAAATGAATTTAAATATATTTTAATTGTATTATGATAGATAGAAATCATTTCTATTTGCTCATGCTTTTCAATTGTTGGGACCAAAAATGATTTATGAAATTCAGAAAATGATTAATAAATGCATGTCTAATTTTATGCTCAAATAAACATCAAAAGTTGTCAAATTTAGAATTCTTTTATTTGGTGTTGAACCAAAATTAACTTTTTAGACATTTGGTTTGATGCCTGTTTATAAAACACTAATTTACAATTAAAACAAGGTTGAAACTGAACCGCAGAACTCTCGTGATAGATCCATAAATGATGGCAACAGATTCAAAACATGCCATGCAAGGACCACAGAGCTCTGTATCATCTGAAATAATCAAAATTATCTTGATATTTTCACAGGTCAGTTTATCATATCACTCATGGTATAACAGTAGCAATAAATTTACAGATAATTGAGACTCTTCAGATAATTTCTCATGATACTTTCAATATTCTAATCTGCATCAATTTATGAATGTCCCTCAGTGTTTTACTGTTGCCAAAGCAAACCAGCTGACTTCTCACAGCAAGGAAAAAGTCATCAAAGGTGCTTTCTCATCCTGATTTGTTATTCAATTACTCCCAAAAACTAGGATCAACCAACACGTGTTGTAAATTATCAATTTCTATTCCAAAAGAAATCAATTTACCCATGTAATCAAGAGTGCGGTGCCACCAGACCTTGCTGGAGTGCTGCTTCAACACCTGTGTGAAAAAGAAAAGCCAAAATGAACAAAAGTTGTTATGTATGTACATATACATGAAGTCATGTGTGTTTGCACTCTTATAACTTGAGAACTACACATCCAAGACAAAAAATAAAACTATGATTGAGCTCAGCAAAAATCTAGATACAGAACACAGTTTCATTCTATTTTTAAGAAAAATTCATTTTTATAGATTTTCCACTTTTTTTGCATCTGAAATTCATCCAGCCAAAACCCTGTACATAACAATCAGTGTTTCAAAAAATAGGTCATGTGTTTGTCCCTGACAGTTGAGGAGATAGCAATGCATAAATAGTATTCATTCAATAGCTCCAGGGCAGGGGGAGCTTCCACAGGAACTTGCTGGAAACTGCCCGAAAGGACAGATTATCAGCTGAAATTTATATATTAGGTAGGTGCAACAATGACTGCATTTTTTGTTATATTAAACTTTGATACTTATTTTGGAATAAAGTATCATTCAACTACTTTCATGGAATATACCCTTTTAAAGAATGAATTTCACACTATTTATTTGAGCTGAACTCTTTCTTTTCCCTATTCTGGCTTATTTGAAGCTGTCAAATCAAAGATAGAAAAAAGCAAGTTCAAGCAATTTTGTTTTATTAGTTCTAAATTGAACATTAAGCAGCCGAAACTGCTCGCAATATCAACCAAATATTCGGCCAGGGGACCGGCAATGAACTTGCTGCTTAACATTGGTTCCAAAAATTCCAAAACAGAGGCAAGAGCTTTGAAGAGGAGTAAGTCCTTCTGCGATTGACAAGAGCTAATTATTGTCCGTTTTTGAGACGCACCAATGTAAAACAACTTGAAAGGTTGCAGAAGAACTAAATGTTGTCCATTCAACAGTTGTTAAACATTTGGACTAAATTGGAAAAGCAAAAAAGTTGCGAGAATGACCCTGAATGAAAAATAAGAAATGCACCAACAGTTTCCCCTCGCGTGGAGAAAAGTTCTCCCTCACTTTTGACCCTTAAAAGGAGAAAAATGACCCCCATGCTTTATGACTCTCAAAAATAAAAATAAAACTTTTCCCCACCAATTGGACCCTTAAAAGCGGAAGCTACAAGTTCTCTCTGAATTTTTACCACTTAAAGTGAAAAATAAAAGTTCCTTCAATACAATCTACATAACCACCAATCCACAAATTTTGTATTTTAGAAAAACAATTTATCAGCGAAGTAAAGGGTTCAGCTGGATAGTTACATCATAAATAGAACATACCTACCTACCCACCCTAATTTCATGATCTGAAAAAATGATAAATAAGTAAAAGAAAAACTTACAAAAATTTAGTGTCATTAGAATATGGAATCATAGATAGATACCACTCCCCAACAACAACCCCCAAAATGTTTCAGATGGAAAGGGCAATGCTAGGAATTACTCTAAAAGATAGAAAAAAGTCAGTTGGAATCCGAGAGTGGACTAGATTGATGAACATCTCACAAGTTATAAGGCAACAAAAATGGAAATGGGCAGGACACTTATCAAGAATAGAGTACTCCAGTTGGAGCAGAAGATAAACCAATTGGTGCCCAAGGGATAGCAAATGCAGGTGGAAAAGGCCAAACATGAGATCGATTGATGAGATAGAAAGGTATTCCAGTAGCACATGGTAGATCTTAGCACAATCACTGTCGTCATGGAAAGAGTTGGGAAAAACCTTTGTCCAACAGTAGACATATGATGACTTTATATAGATATACATATATATAGTTTAGAAAACTTAGAAGCTTTAAGCACTAAATATTAAAAACTTTCTTGAAATTTTCTTGTATCACTTTTTTTCCAATGTCTGTTAATGTAATCCATTTGATTTTCTTCAGAGTTTTTTTTCTCTGTTTTACAGATACTTTGTTATTATGGTACAATGTATAAATTTTCTCTTCTTGGAATTATGAGTTGTTTACCATGTAATTTTGGGGGGCATTTTAACAGTTATATTAACATGGCACTCCAGCAGTGTTGTTCAAACACCACCTTCCTTTCAGCAATAATTTTAATATAAAGTCTATGCCATACAGTACAATATAACAAAATACAATATAATAAAATGCAATATCCAATGTATGATGGGTTTATTTCATAGAGTGCTCAATACATTGAACTTTGAATATAAAGTTGGTTTTTGAGTAGAGCTGGAAATATGATACAATGGGAATTTGTTACGCAAACATGTTCATGTCTCTGCCTTTTCTTGGCTTCTTCAAGCAAATCATTAGATATATTTTAGATTCCTGTTTGGAACATTTTTGAGTTGGTTATCTCCCATTCTAGGTGGAATGAGTTCTTATACATTATTTGATTTGTAGTTGATGAATTTCACTTGGTAGTTATGAATTACAAGCTAGGGGTTATGGTATGAGTCTTTAAATTATCAGTAAGAGGTTGTTGGTGTGTGATCTCTGTGGGAGTGTTTTATTCTTACCTAGATATCTTATATTTATTTTCCCATGCTAGGATCCTTTTCATAGGACTTGAGTGGGTTGTATGATTGTCTTGGGTTCAGTCTACTTTGTCATGTTTAAGGTAATTATGTTCATTAGGTATTTTTTTTTCAGATGGCTTTGTGAATAAAATACTTATGTTAGTTATTACTAGTATATCTATATGTGGGTTATTGATTGATGTTTGTTGATAGAAATTTTGAGCAGTGCCTGCATTTTAACGCAATTTCATTTTTTCTGTTTGATAAATCTGTTTCATTTTTTTTTGTTTTATTGGCAAAACTAAGGATTTCAAATTTTTCATTCAGACATAGGCAGCATGAAGTTTCAATATTTTGGCATGTGTGTGTCTGTTTTAATATTTTTCATTTTACAGTTGGTTTAAAATTGTTGTCATGCATTCTCAAGTGATATGTAGACTGGTGTTTGAATTTTTTAATGATTCTTCATTTGGTACAAGTGAATTCTAAGACAAAGTTATGGAATACTTTTTTTATTTTTCATTTTATTCTATGTTTTATTCACAAAATAGATGCATAGCAGAGTGGCACAATGTATGAATTTATTGTAAATCTTTGTTTTTACGTAACTTAATTTAACAAAATCCGGCTTTACAAACTATATGGATCCATCCAAGTTGACTTTGGATTTACCATACAATGTATCGCAGTAAAAACATTGACCATAATGAACTTGACAATGGTCTTATGGTTCAGTTCTTTGCTGCCTTCAGTTCAAAATTAGAGTGTAGTATCTGTTCTTCTCAACTCACGTCAACAAAACAGCATAAACTTTTTTTTAATGTTATTATGGTTATATTTCAATTGTTTTTGTTTTTTTTTCAAGAATTTCAGTTTAATTGGATTTTTTTCCAGTTGACAAGAACAAAAGTTGTTATGGATCTTATTTATTGTCATCACTGGAAAGTTTGCATTTTGGTTATAGTTTTTAAAGTTTCTCCCTCTTACATTTTGCAGTTAGAAAAAGTCAAGTAATATGATTTCACTAAATCATTTTAACATCAGAACTCTTTTAATTCATCTTCAAGACATTACATATAATTAAATTTTGTGTTTTACACATTAATATTCATTTTCTTTTTTTTTTTGGCACAAAACTATTGTGTTTTGTATGTAAATTATTGTTCTATAAAATTTGAGAGAAAATTCAAGAAATCAATTAAAACACCACCATATTCAGGCTTTTGTCTTTTTTTGTCAATTGAAAAAAAATTCCAAATCAAATCAAAATTCTAGAAGAAAATAATTTATATCTGCAATTGAGACCAACAACTGATACTACACTTTGATCATGAAGTAAATGTTGCGAAAGGCTGGATCAAGAAACTAGGATAGTACCATATACTTTATTCATTTACTGAACAATAATGTCAGACAACCAATGGACAGCAGAACTCACAACATTGATCCCAAGAAATCATATGCAAAACTGCATCCGGCAAAATATAAAATTGCGGGACAGACTAAACAAATTCAGAAAGTACTGGCTCCACGACAACTATTATTGAGAGTTCTGGCGAATCTGAGGGAAGGTCTGTGCCCAAAAACAGACGCTAAAAGGCCGATGATTATAAAGTAAAACCAAAAAGAAGTCGAGGAAGTGTTACGGACAATCGGGTAAAACGAACTTTCGGCTTTAACGAAAACCCATTCTTCTACAATTAGTTCGCTCGAGGAAGGGTTACCGTCTATTATTTTATTTGAAAGGGCAGTGTACATAGAGTTATCTCCCTTGTCCCGCCAGAGTGCTTTCCCATACCATCATGGCGATAAATTTTTGTAAGATTCTCCTCCGAAATAAGTCCTCCACATTTAGCAAATTTCAGGTCGTCCTAAAGTCGTCACGTCAGTCTTCTCCAGCCTGGCAACGTGCAGTAAGTGAACCAACCTGTTTCTGTGAAATATCAGTTTGTATTTTGTGTTTGCATTTAGTAATTCTTTATTGTTTGTCCTTCAACAGGAAACTACTCAACTGCGGCATTTATTTTACAAGCCTACGTTTTTATCGGGGAAAAAGTGTGTAAATCAATATTCGTTTTAGTTATTTCTTTGTTCTTTCTCTCCTCAACTATTCAGGACTTTTTTCTCTTGATGATGTATATTTAGAAAATATATTCATTAACCTGAACCACGTTAATTAATCCAATCTAGAAGGGTTAAAAATAAATAAATAAACAATGAACACTTTTGTTTTGTTTACATCGCCGTTTTCGTAGATATTTTTATACTTCCTCCGGTATCTTCTAGAAATTTATCGGCTTTTAGATAGATATTTTCTTGGGGACGGGATGTTTATGATATGATTCTAATGCTAAACTGGACCCCTAATCTTCGTCCATTGTACGGAACTGCGACTATGCATTCTACTTTCTTTTGGTGTTTATGGCAGTATTCATCTCGTTTATTTTAGTTACAGAGCAATCTGACCTTCATTTTTTTTTTCCAGGAAAAATATCAGATTTCTTTTGAAACAAAATCATAAAAATAATCAATTATTTATGTAGTTCCAGTTGAATACCCAAATATTTATTAAGTATTAAATAAAAATTTTTTTTTTTTTTTAAATTATGTATCTTAATCTTAAATAACCCTACGCCTCCACCAAGTCCTATCACTTTCATCTTAAGCATGTGAAAGTTATTTATGTCTTATTCTTTTATCTATTTCTGAAAAGCTTTGGATAAAAAAACATATCTTCCTATCTCTTTAATCTATTTCTCAAGGTTGAATTTTACTTCGCAGTAAAATAAATAATAATATTGGCTGAATTTTTTTTTTTTTTCTACTAATTTCACGTAGAGTATTAAAAAAAGAAAATAAAAACGAAAAATTCGGGGGTAAAAATAGAGAATATTACTTACTATCCCATTTAATTTTAATCACAAAACCAGATCGTTTTAATTGGGGTTATTTTTGTTTGATAAATAAATGCAATCATTTTTTTTTCTATTTCTAGTTGAGGGCATTGTCCCGTTGCTCTCAGCTGTTTACCATATCGAGAATATATAACCTAGAGCAAGGACCCCCTTCTATGAAGGAAATATTTTGGCACCCCTATTTTCAGCACTTGGCCTTTATACCAATTAATGCGTTACAACACTAAGTAACTTCTGACCTTTTTAAAATCATATTTGTTTTGAATGGATTACGTTTATTCGAATTATGGTACAGAAACTGTATATCATACTTATGTTTTCCGATAGTTGTGCGATGAATGATGTTATTTCTCAGTTACACGATTCGCATCATCAACTCCCGAAGGAACACTGCTCTGACCCCCCAGCATCATTTGACGTACCCTGTTGCGTAACCACCGACCTAGAGGGTTAGGGTTTGCATCAGTCAGACACTCAATGCAAAGGTCAATTTGTGGGACTCGATTTACCTTCTTGTCTTGCAACTAAAAATGCGTTGAGAATAGCAATAATTATTCATAGTAGCGAAGACTAAAGATAACCCCCACTTACACACCAAATATCAATGTGCCCTGAAAATTGAAAAATTAAATGATATTTTTCTTCTTTTTAATTATCTCTAGAGATAAGCTGAGTATGTCAAGTAGCGGCGTTTGTCACAAAGGGTTTTGTTTGTTTATGCAGTTCAGTAATGTTTCATGTTTTATTGCTGACACAACAGCTGTGAATATAATGTGCAAAAAAAAAAACAAAAAAAAGAAAAACACCGGTGACCTTTTACTTCGTTGTAAGCGCTATCTTTAACCATTAAACGATTCACTTTTTGTTATCTTCTTCATGTAATAAATATTAATGGCCAGTTATGTTTTTTTCAATAAAGGGCAAACCTGGTGATGAAATGGGTTTGTGGAACTGAGGTCTTCAGTAATTAAACAAAACCAGGGAAATTGAGAAGTAGGTATACGCTGTGTCCCTCCCCACCATCTTTCAATTACTGTGCAAACATGGCTGAATTTGGTACTAGTTAGCCTCAAGAACCACAAATAAAATAGTAAGAGAATGAGATGGCTTATATTGAACCAATCTTAACAAATAAGTTTCACTTGAAATGCTGTAAAATATGAATTCTTCTCTAATTTTAACTGTCAGGTGCAAAAGTTCCCGACGCCTACATTTTGAAAACTGTTATACAACCTATCTTTTGAGTGTTCTGTATTGGGTGTTCATTTATCCTGCGTTAAGAAAAAAAAAAGCAATTGACAAGATCCTCATGTGGCACTAGATATTGTTTCTAAAGTTGGGTAAAACAGCACCAGGAAATGGTCTTCACCTTGATAATCAATGTTCATTTGATGGAGCTGAAGACAAAGAGGGTGAAACAGCTGAAAAAATGGATAAAGAAATCATTTTTAAAGAACTTAAAAAAGGATTTGAATTTGTTCAATTCACCAAAGATTTTTTTATCCAAATATCAAACCTGACTTGGAAAAAAAGCATCAAAATCTGCAGGAATTTGGTCAAAGCATTTGCTAGCGATGAAAAATTTTATGAGAAGAAAAAATTTTGTTCTGTGAATATTTTTCCCAGAAATAGTTTAGTTATGATGTAATTATGAAATGAAAAAAATCATAATTATTTTCTTTAACCATAAGTTTTGGCATTATATGCAGCTAAAAGTTGTTTTTAAGACGTATTTTTATACATAATAATAATGTCTTGATGAAAGGACGGGAATTCACTATTATTGTTCCTTTTGATTCTATCAATCATTGAATGCAAATTCATCTCTTCAAGTAAAAAAAAGAATGTAAAGCTGGATTTGTGTGTGTGTATATATATATATATAGTATGAACTATTTTATAATAGAATTTGTACAAGGTGAAATATCTTTCCATGTTTTTCAGCGATAACTTTTCCCTATCACTTTTTGTGGTGAGGATGTTAAAGATATGTAGTATTTTTTTCTTTTGAAAAATGAGAATTTTTTTTTAATTCTTTCTGTTTATTCTTACAACAGTTTTTCTGCAATTTTATCAATTTCTTGTATAATAAATGTCTGGAAAAAGTGGAATTTTTTTTAAACAGAAGGTTTCTGTTCTAAACTTATAAAAACCCAAAATGAAATTCATTGGTCTAAAATTTCACTTGTGTGGGTATATTTAGTGCTGCTTCTACTGATTTTCTTTGTTGCCTATCTTATATTGGCATATTCCTGACTGAGTCTTTTTATTTGTGTTCTTCTTGTCTTTGGTCGCACAAAAGTAACAAAATTTCTGGTGACTTTGATCGTAACTCTGTTCACTATGTCTCAAAACAACTTTACTCTCACTCCAGTTTACCATGGCCACAACCTCTGATCTCTGAACTAGGCAGTCTCACAGTCTGGCTCTTTCACGTGCGAGACTTGGCTTTCCGATGAAGAAGTGGTAGAATTCGAGTAGCAGTGAGAATACCCAACATTTAGACATGTGTCTGATAAATAAGATTGAAAAGAAACTTGAAAATGTACTTGAAGTAAAATTGTGAATTCTTTTCTTTGAAAAAATTTTTTTTTTCTTTTTTTTCCCAGTCATGTGCACACTTCAGTACAAGTCGCCGGTGTGATGCAGAGTTCTTTGAGTCTGTTGAGGATGCTGTAAGAGATATCCCAGATGGAGCTAAGCTCCTTGTGGGAGGTAAGTTACCAACACATTTCCTCTCCCTTCCGGCTTAATTTGGTATTTGAAATGTACAGTTTGCAAGATCTATTATATTATTTGACAATAGATGATTTTTGGTGTTCAACCACTTTCTTTATTCAACTTTTGACTTGACCCACTGCCTAAAATGGTTCCAGTTGGTCCTAGATAGACTGGATATATGTGCAAAATTCACTTTTGAGTTCCTTTATTTTCAAGGGTTTAAGAAATGATGTAGTTTGATTTTCAATATATATAGTACAGGTTATGTACCCCTTATCTGAAATACCTTGGACTAGAAGTATTTTGGTATTTGGATTGTGGAATATTTGCATACACATAATGAGATAAACATAAACGCTCTCTCTTTTTCTTATCACTATTACGCATAAGGGTATCTACAAATCTTTTTTTTTCTCTTTTTAAATATTTTCAACTGTCCTTGTACAGATGAGAGAATAAGCTAAAATATACAGTAATGAAGGTCTAGTATTAAAAATAATTTGTTTTGATTGGGACTTATTTTGTCTTTCACTGCTTGTGATATAAATATAGTTTTTGATTCCGAAGAGTTAAACAAAGATAACCAAGATTTTACTTTGGTCAGAATGAGTTGAATAACTTGGAAATAACTTTGTCACTTGTCTTTGAATCATTCTAGTCAAAGTAGTAAGTTCATAGGACAATCATATAATGTGTTTGAATCCTAATAATAATCATTTTCCTGAATACCTCGTGTCAGAAAATTGTCTCTGTATGTTGTGATGCAATTTTTTACCTATTCAGTTCTGCACTAGGTGTATTATGAGGTTAAAAATGATTTTTCATTCCAGCTCGAGAACAGGCATAATCATGAAATAGATACTCGAAGGATTAAGAAAAAACAGCTAAAAATATCCAGGGGTCTCCTGTAAACTTACTTTTTCAACATTGAAGTCAAGTGTGAAATTTTCTGTCATATTGGCTTTTCAAAATGTCTTGAATTTTTGAGTGTCAGATTGGAGGTACTGAACCTGTATATCTCACCAATTAATATCTGGTGAATTTTTTTTTCCTGTATTTTTCCAACCATGGTCCTGTGTGGGAATATACCATAGAACAGACTATAGACATTTAGTATTTGTTACTTATTTCATTTAACTTATTGTTATAATTCTAATGAGACGAATGAGCTTGGCTCTTCCCAGTAAAAGAGACGTAGTTTTGGAGAGACATAGCTGCATATCATTTTCAATTGACATTCTTGCATAACATTTTGCTGATATTAAAGAAAAAAGAGTATAAAAATGAGAAAAAAAAAAATAATTTATGCAACACCCCAAGGCCAACTAGTAAGGAATTTATATTTCCAGGTTTTGGTTTGTGTGGAATCCCAGAGAATTTGATTGATGGTCTCTTGAAGTCTAGTGTAAAAGATCTGACTGTAGTCAGTAACAATGCAGGAGTGGATGACTTTGGTCTTGGACTACTTCTACAACAGAAACAAGTAAGGCGTACGAGACTGCTGTCTCTTCCTCCTCTCCTCCTCTCTTATGTCCTCCTATCTCTTCATGTCTTTCTCCTTTTCTCCTCAACGGTTGGGTGGTTATGTGTCTGTTACTTCTCTATAACTTATTTCTAATAGTATTATCAGGCATTTCATGTGTCAGAGAAAATGTGAATTATTCACCAATGTATGCAGTGTATAATTTTACAATTTATGATCTATTTTTTTTTTAAATTTTCTTATTGATTTATTTATTGCATTAGAGACCTTGCTATTTCAGTGAGAATGACTGGATGCTGACTATAAAAAAAAAAGGCACTTTCTATTGTGATGAATTGTAAGGTAGTCTTGCAGACTTGTATCACATTGAGGAAATCTTAGCTGAATATCTATTTTGCTAGACAAGATATTTGGTCTGTTCCTATTCCTTTCAGTTGAGTTTTTTCCTTATAATTTCTGGCTTTCTTTTAGTTAGAGTTCAATGTGCCCATACAGATATATGTTAGTGTGTACTTTTATTTTATTTTGATTTGTTTGACATTAACAATGTGGTGGGTACAGACGAGATGAACACATGGTTATAAAAAGAAATCTATTTGAACCATTTTGTCAGTAGTACATTGTAGACTTCCTTCTCTCATTCTATTTTCCTATCTTATATTTCCTCTCAATTAAAGAATTCTTTCCTACTGAACCATTGACTTCATTCACCAAGTTTATTATTATTATTATCATTATAGATCAAACGGATGATATCTTCATATGTGGGTGAAAATGCTGAATTTGAACGCCAATATCTCTCTGGCGAGCTTGAAGTGGAATTGACTCCACAGGTAAGGCACTTTAATTTTGGAAAAAGAGTATTATTGATTAGTAGGCTTTATTTCTTCACTCGGACATTTGTCAGACACATGGGGCAATGACTTTACCTCTATTTCCCATATGATCCAAGGAGACCCAATGCTGCAATTGTAGATTTTAACGGGGCCATGTTGCTAGACTGATGCCCAAGACTGATTACCTTACGGGGCTAAAAAGCTGCTACTGCCCTGCTGTTAACCCATAGCTGAGGTATCAGTGTGAAATGAAGGCAAATTGTCCCAGCCAGAGTTTGAACTCTATTTGCCAATTCCAATCTCTGTGTCAGTAACTGTTGGGCCACCTGCACCTCCTTCATCTTTTATCTCATAAAATCTGAATTTGTTATACAATTGTAGAACAGCTTAATTTCAGTTTGTTGTTGCTTTTTTCAATTCCTTGAAATCTAATAATTGTTCACTGCTGTTAGGTTAGTATTCAAATTGATTGTACTGTATGTGCTATGAGACCATGATGAGAGTAAGACTGACGACAACCCATTGGTTGGTTTCTAAAGATATGGTTATTTGCCAAAATAACCTGCAAAAGACCTGAAGAATGACTGGTTCAGTCATTATGACTGTGACAGTCTCACAGTAAATCAGCTCATTCAGTGACTACTCTCTGCCAACAGAATAATCTCAGAGGAGAGTGTCTGATCATGCATGAGCAGTAAGGTATCCTGATTGGTTGCCAAATTTCATCGAGGCCACTCAAGCAGTTCCCAAAATATCTGTAGGATTTTTAATTCATCACTGTGAACTACTGGGCACAACAGATTTTAGACCCAGTCTTTTTAGAAAAAAATACCTATCTCTACATTCCTCTGATAATTCAAATACTTTTAAAAAGAGTCTTCATGAATCAAAGTATCTATCATTATGGTATCAGATTTAATATTGTTCAATTTTGTTTGTATCCATAAATTTTGTTTTAAAAAAGAATTTTTTTAAATCCCTTTTGATCTCTCTGGCAACTCAGATCACAGCCACTGGTTACTATACCTTTTTAGAACATCTTAAATGCAAGAATACTCCCTGATTTTTGTTAAAATTTCATTTGTATGTGATATCAGAAATTCAGTATGTTTATCTAAATGTTGATGTCATTTTATTTCAGGGTACACTTGCAGAACGAATCCGTGCTGGTGGAGCTGGTATACCTGCTTTCTTCACTCCCACGGCGTATGGTACCTTGATTCATGAAGGGGGTGCTCCTATTAAATATAACAGCGATGGCAGTGTTGCAATTGCTAGTCAAGCAAGGGAGGTAACTTATTCATTTATAGCCTATTTGCTCTTATTCTCCATTATGATAGGTCTGTCATTTCTTCAATAAGGATCTTATGGCTAATGCTTAAATAATACAGTATTGTAACAACGATATTTTTTGTCTACATGATTTTACATGATCAGTAAACCCTCACTATAACGAATTTTGGCTTTAACGAACACATGGACAATCATGAACTTTTTCATTACCGAACAAATTTTGATGAATGCAGCAAACACGTCGACCATCTTGCATTTGACATTATCCTAGTGTTATGGTCCAGCTTTTTGTGGCATTAACTTCTCGTTTCCAATTTTAATTATTTTTTTCATCAATTTTAATTATTTTTTTCATCAATTTTAATTAAATTTGAATATTTTTCCAATTGACAAAGACAAAAGTTGTTATGGATCTTATTTATTTTTGTTATTGAAAACCATATGTAACTTAGCATTCCCATTTTAAAGTTCACCCTGCTCACGTTTCACAATGAGGTAAAAGTCAACAATGTAAGGTGAGGTCAAAAATAGAAGAAGGTATGACTGAATAGCCTTCGGATTTACCGAACATTGTTCATTAGATGTGGCAAACTATTGAAGTTGCATCCTATTTTCTAAACCAGGGGCAACCATCAGACATAACAAACTTTCAGCTTTAACAACTACACCCCTCCCCCTATTAGTTTGTTATACTCAAGATTCACTAATATATAAAATAACAAACCACATGTATTATGATGCAGCCCTAAAAATAATGAAATAAGCCATATATTGAAATCGTAGTTTAAAGGAAAGGTGGTTCTCAATCAACAATGCTGGGAAGCCATGATAGTATAACTGTTTTGTTCTTAAATCCCCGAAATGGTTACTTTGTAAACAACTGCTGATCCCAACAAGAAAAATTCACACATTTTACCATTGTATCAAATTCTGTGTAAAAGATGAAAACCACTGAAAAAATTGCATATATCACATTGACAGATATTATCTGAATGCGAAGGTCTGGAAAAAAAGTGTTTAAAGCTGTAAAGCTTTTTAGACTACTGGAGAGGAAAAAAATATGCAGATGTTACACTGCATCCAACCAGCTTGTATCAGGACTTTATGGAGCTTTGGTCAGTTGCTGTGAACAGAAGACTTCTGCATTGCGACTGCTCTATCAATTGAGTTACTAAACTCTTAAGGTTAGAAGATGAAATCTAACCCTTTAAACACATCCTGTATTTTTCCCCAATTGCTCCGTATTTATTATTGTGTCGATGTTCACTAGTTTTAGTTCTAGTGAAATTATCTTGATTTATTTTTTATTTGGTGAAGCATAGTCCACAATTATTAATTTTTGATTAGTTTTTCTTTCATTTTACTTACTTTTTTAAACTGTACAGATAGGAATGAATGATAAGCATTAGCAAAGGCATGAATTTACTTCCCTTTACTTTGCAAAGCCTGCCAAAGTGCAGCAACTGGGTACATGCTTTACATAAGCTGATACTTGGTGTGAAACTTTTTTCTGTTACAAGTTTTAATGCTCACTTTACATTTTATCGTCCGTTTTATTTCAGAATCGTCTCTTCCATGGGGTCAACTATATTATGGAAGAAGCAATTACAGGAGACTACGCTCTCATCAAAGCCTGGAAGGCAGATAAGGCTGGCAATCTTATTTTTAGGTAATATCTCTTTCTTCTTTTCTTAATGCCCCTTCCCCCCGTCTTTTTCATTAGCATTGAGTTGAAAAAGAAACATTGGCAAAATATAGTCCTATCATGTTTTTTATTGTGTGGAAATGTGACCCAATCGATAAATTCTGCTGTAACGTTTAGTTGGTTCATTTTAACATATTTTGTGGGTTAACATGTAAGTATGTCACCATGAGCAACAACGGGTACTCAGACGTGTGCCGTTCATTGGTCTGATATGGCTGAGGCATGAAACCAAGAAGAGAATATGTTCAAAAGGAAAAACAAAGCAGTACAGTTACAGGGAATATATATATATATATATATATATATATATATAGATAAACACTTGAATTCAAAGTAGCATGATTCTCAAAAACCAATAAAAAGTCTATTTTTCATAGTCTTCAAACAACAGTATGGAAGTCATTTGAAACCCAGTGTATGTTCGGATGGCTGCAACCTAACATAGTCTCTCCTCCAAAATGGCCTTTTGTGTTGTGTTTTTTTTTTTTTTCTTCTCCCTTCTTAATTTAAAGCATTACACTAAAGTCATTTTTCTTTTGTTTTTGGCCAATGCATGAAACACAATGACCAATACCTGCTAAAGTCCTAGTTACTACTTCTCTGCTGATTTAAAAGTCCGGACAACTTGGTGCTAGTACCTTAACCTCTTTTATTGATTAGTTCCTTGTCTGGTGACTCAGCTCTCAAGATGGTCAATCAACATGCACCAAATGCCTACACAGTCACTACCTTTTTGACCACAAGTGATGCAGTCTGGTCATATTCCAAGCTCTCCCCAAGTTTATTTTAACATGTTTTATGGGTTGACTTGTATGTATGTCACAGCCTACAGAATAACTGAAGTACTAAAATGAATAAGGAGAATATTAGCTATGATTCTCACCGGGTTCCCCTCTATTGTTCTGAACTAAAATGAGTTTATTGTCTGTTTCAGGAAAACTGCTCAAAATTTCAACCCACCCATGGGTAAGGCAGCTAAGATCACAATAGCTGAAGTTGAAGAAATTGTTGATGTTGGTACCTTTGAACCTGAAGATATTCACCTTCCACACATTTTTGTACAGAGGGTCATCAAGGGAGAGAAATTTGAGAAACGAATTGAGGTAAGCCAAGAACACACGTTCTCTGCTGGTTGTGTTATAAGAGGGATTTTGAAATGGTCTTTCTCGACTGGGATACGGAGGAAGGGAGAGATCATAATTTATTAGAGTTACTTCCCTTGGTTCCTTCAGCATCTGTAATGATGAGATATATTTTGACAGCTACTGTGGCAAACAACTTCAAAATTATCAATATATTCTTCTAAAAGAAACCCAATAGAAAATGGACTTGGAAGAGCCCCAACCATGAAACCAAAAATGAAATAGTCTACATTTTAGCGGACAGAAGCCACACCATCAAAGACATTCAAATCCTAAACCAAGTGAATGTGGAGAGCAACCATAGAATGGTAAGATGTAAGATGCAATAATCACAAATAAAGAACACAGGAAAATGTTCCACACCAGACCGCAACCACTGAACGTACCAAATGAACTGACCCAAGCCTTCAAGCTAGAATTGAAAAACATATTTGATATCCTTATCGATGAAAACGACACCAATGTCAATGAACTCCACAACAAAATAACAACCTCTCTATTAGAAGCTGCCAATATGTTTAAACCGAGAAACACATTTGAAAAATCTCAGATGAAACCAGGAAACTGATTGAAAAGCGCAGAAACCTCAAACCAGCAACGACTGCAAGGGAGAAAATAAAAGAAATTGAACTGAACAAAACAATGAAAACAATGAAGAAGAAACTAAGAGAAGACAAAAGAAAGTATACGGCAGCCATCATGGAGACCAACCTCAGAAAACGTCAAGGATTTAAAGCAATAAACAAAGCTCTCAGTACAGGAAAGAAACAGATAACTAGCCTTCTCAAGAGAAGGCAGCAGAATCCAAAATGCCACTCACTGTAGCATTTACAGACTTCAAGAAGGCATTAGACTCTGTAGAAATTCCTATAGTCATGAAACCCATCACCCTACAAGGTGTAGACCCTGTATACGTTAAAGTACAGCAACACATATATAACCACAGCAACTCATTCATTAGGCTACATAAGGACTGTGAACCATTTCAGCTCCAAAAATGAGTAAGATAAGGTGATACCAGCTCACCCAAACTCTTTACAGCTAGCCTTGAGATGATCTTCCAGAACATGGACTGGGAAAATAGATGAATCAAAATAGACGGCAAATACTTGAGCAACTTTAGATTTGCAGATGACATCGTCCTTTTTGCAGAGAACTTACACGACCTCCAACTAATGCTAAATGATCTCAACGAAGAAAGCAAAAATGTCGGCCTACACATGAACTTCAGTAAAACGAAAATCATGTGCAATGATCATGTTGAGAATAAGAATATAACTCAAGATAGAAGATGCAAAACTCGGCAAGGTAGACCACTACATCTACCTAGGACAACAAATCTCCATGAGATCCTCAAAAGAGGAGGAAATCAAGCGAAGAATCACTCTAGGATGGCAAGCCTTCGGCAGAGCAAGCTCAGCATTCAAAAACCAGACGATCCCAATAATCCCTAAAAAGAAGAGTATACAACCAATGCATTCTCCCGATAGTCACTTATAGAGCTGAAACATGGAACTTAACCAAAAGACAGACCTGTAAACTGAGAAGTATGCAACGTGCGCATGAGAGAATCATGCTCAACGTCACATGGAGAGATCACAAAACAGCACAGTATATGAGGAAGAAAACGGCTGTCCTTGACATTGTAGAAACTATTAAAAAATCTCAAATCGCAATGGGCAGGCCATGTTGCAAGAATGAAAAACAACCAATGGACATCACATCTCACAACATGGATCCCCAGAGATCACATAAGAAATCGAGGCCAACCGAACAACGGAACTAGACAGATTCAAGAAATACTAGCTCCGCGACGCCCATGATAGAGAATTGTGGCAAATCCTGGGGAAGGTCTATGTCCAATCACGGACGTTAAAAGACTGATGATGATTTATGTAATGCTAATACTTCACTGTGGAGTTATGGTCAACATGCTTATCTGACAGACTATTACCAAATTTCAAGTACATATAAAACTCATCCCTTGGGTTCTTCAAAAACTATCTTGCTAAAGACCTATTCTGGGGTTCTATTAGTGGCCACAAAAATTTGATGGCCATAGCCATAACCGTTCTTAAGTTTTCCAAACATAGATGAAAGGAGAGAAATTTGATGGATTATAGTAGAGTGATGAAGCTGGAGAATATCATCTAAATGGATATAAATATTCAAATAAACATGAGTTACAAAAAGGAAATTACATTTTTGGAATTAAAACTCTGATATGTTTGCATGATGAGAAATAATGAATTTTCATAATCATTATACAATTCTGTTGGTAATTGAAAATGATATCTCCAGTAAATTAAATCAGGAATTTAAAAAAACATATTCGAAATGAATCTAATTTGATTAAGTTGCATTGGTCGTTGAATGGTGGGGTTGTCAGTTCAAAAAAAAAAAAAAAAAAATTACGCCAATCTTGGGAAGTTGAGAAGAAGCTGCTTTAATTGCAAAGAAAAACATTAACTTGACCTTGAACACCTATCATTTGCAAAATATACATCTCGGACATATAGTAGGTTACTGTAGATTACTTTGTAAATCACTTGGGGATTTATTCAGCTAGTGTATATGAAGAATGGAATGATACTCGTTCTTTTTGCTTCTCTCTCCATGAAGAGACAACTCCTCTTAGTTTTGGTTACATGTCCTTATCTTAGGATTATATCATATATATATATATATATATATATATATATGTATGACTATCCATTATCCCATCCAGTACCATGCGGTAGGGTCGAAACCTTAGCTTCAGACCGAGTATCCCCTCTCTGCTCCATGAAACTGGATGGTCAGTAAGGTCGAATTTAAGCGATATATATTTATTTACGCATATATTCTCCATCCACCAGAGTGCTCCATTCTATGTTGGAAAAGCATTGCATAAGCTTACAATGAACTAGTTTCCTCACTTAAAGAGTGCTCAACCTTGAATACGGGAGCATTAATTATTGTCATCCATAAACAGCTATTTTGTTGTATTATATATATATATATATATATATATGTTCTCTATATTGTTCCAATTTCAAAGAGGTTCCATGTACGAGAAGTTCAAAAAATTGCTACAGTCCCCACAACCATTGTAGCAAAGGTATCAGGGCAAACCCAACTCTTCCTTTCTAGTGCAATGGAAAGTTTCTGACCCATCGATTACCAATCTCCGAGACTAGGCCATTTTTTAAGGCCAGGGGACAATTCCTCGGCCTCAGCACTTACCAATATCAATCCTCTGCAAGCCATCATTTGCTCTGATATTGCCCGAGTGCAAAACAACTGAAGAATCTATTGCAAGTAAATTTGTTGATTGTAGTCATTGGCATTATATATCTGCATACATGTATTCGATATCTTTCTCAGAATAGCTCATTTGCATATATTTCATGTAAAATACAGAATGATTAAATCCAGGTTTCAGAAATATCAAGATTAAACATACAGTTGACTATTATCAACTATATCTTTATCTGTAATCTGTTACTTGGGTCAATAATTGAAAATATTGTCAACCAAGAAATGACCATTCATTTATCTACAAAATACAAAGTGAACATGAGGGAGGAGGTATCAATTTATCAGCAGCAGTTTTGGTTATGCCTCACATAAAGTCCATTAGTAATGAAGATATATATATATCTTTCTACACACACTTCTGGCCAGGTTTACTTGTGGGGACCAAAGCAAAAAATGTATCAAGATAAAGCAAAGCGATTCTAATTTGATTTACAACATTCTAAGATTTTAAATCCATTTTTAAGTTAAGCAGTACTGGAATTTGAAATTTGAAAGTTGAACAATCTTCATTTTAATGATATTATCTATCTATATGATGGCAATTTCATTTTAGGACCAGATAAGGTGTGTCTATATATTTTATCAATCAGGGATGTTTTATAAAACCTTCTTTTGAAACATTAGCATTATTAACCAAATCCTACCAAAAGAATGTTTTCGCAACAAAAGAAATTAAACCCTGTTGAATGGAGCTAACGTTCTCCTAAAAGACAGAAATCCATCTGTGATAACTTGAAAATATTCATAGTGATTGAGCAAGGGTAATGATTACGTCATTTTCTTGTGGAGTTACCTCCCTTGAAGAATTTATAATGGGTTTGGAAAAGTTCGTTGTACATTGAAACCTCGTTTTAACGGACGAATAGGGGCGAACGGTTGCCCGTTAATTGAGAATATCAGTTTTATGGAATATTACCATAGGGAGGGCATTTTTTACTCATTTCAAATTCAAATATTTTCGGGCAAAAATAGATTTGATACAATATAGAATATGTATTTATTGAGATTATTTGGAGAATAAATACCCCAAATCATATTGTGCTCAAAACATGAAATTTTCAGCTGAAACTGGTTGTGAGCATTCTTACTTGAAAAGTAAGCAAAATCCACCTGAAATTTCCCTGAATCTTTTTTAAATGAATTAAGCAAATTCAAATTTAATCATCAGTTTATTTATCTTAATCAAAACAAGAATATTTACATCAAAAGTGAAAGTGAAAAATCGAATATTCAGAAAAAAAAATAGAAAAATTTTTCAGAAGTAATCTTTTGTGCCTTCAATCTTTAAGGCTTAAAGAAGGGTGTATAACCTATGCATCCTCCCAATAGTCACTTATGGAGCTGAAACATGAAACTTAACCAAGAGACAGATCCACAATTTGAGAACAAGTTCAGGAAGTACTGGCTCCGTGATCCCCATGATAGGGAAGTGTGGCAAATCCTGGGGAAGGTCTATGTCTAACAAAGGATGTTATAAGACTGATGATGATGACTACCAAGAGGAACTAATTTAATCAGTTTTATTTTGAATTAAAATTTCTTTATTCACATTTTATTTAATAGATAAAACAACATCCACGCGTTTGGATAAATTAGGTGGTCTATCAATTTCTCTCCCTCTTGATTTTCAACAGTTTGCTGTGAGTACACACCACATGGATTATAAATTGTACACTGATAAATTATGAATCTGTTAATCTGCTATGGCTCCCTATCATTTTTCACTCATCACAAAGAGATGCTTTTTCTATCATCAGTTGGTGTTATTTGATGTAAACAATTTGTTTATTCTATTCATATTTGCTCAGTTGATTTGAAATCATTTTATGTTAAAAAAAAACATGGTTGAAAAAGAGGAAAAAAATTCTGTTGACAAAACAGTGTTATAGGAAAAAAAATGTCTCTGTACTGATTCTGAGTTGTTGGATTGCAAAAGTATTCAATAGATAAATAAAATCTTCACTTAAAAAGCAAACCCACTGTGACTAAGGCATGATAATAACTTAGTCAAAAAGTGAAAGCCTGTTAGCTAAATCCGAAAACCATTATATCGGGGTCTGCTAACCTGAGGGTTTACCGTATATATGTATGATCAAAGTGTATTAAATGATTATGGAGCTGAGACTACTTTGTTTTGGGGTGAAAAACGTTTGATTGGTAGCCTGAGTAGATTAAATCCAAATATTTGTCTTACAAGTGTCAACCTGTGCTTTCTGTATGAAAATTGTAACTTTTTTCGACTGTGTATGGGGAAACCTTGGACAAACAAGATTGTTGGGTAGGTGGGAATATAAATGGTAATATCTTACCTAGGACTTACTCAAGTACAATAAGTTATACTTTAAAATTATGCTAATTGATTTGTCTGTGTATTACACCTGTATTTTCCTTGGTTAGTCATTCAGTGAAACCATTTAGGCAGCCCTAAGACTTATACAAGCAAACAACCAAAGGTCATTCGCTGGCTTTATAGTAATGAACATGAAAAACCCTTCTGGAAGAAGTGTGTACGAAAGATATGATTCTATTGAAACTTGTACATTAATCACTGCTACTTTCAATTCTGGTTCAGATAGTGGGTTGAGGTTATTCATGTGTTCTGACATTTATATGTATCTGAACTTTGCCTAGCTCTAACCATTCATAGTTGAAACTCAAAATTTTGCCCACACGCTCCTCTCAATGAATAGGGAAAATAGGGAAGTAACTTATTTACTGTTCAACCCCTTTCCTAATTTTTTAATTGATCACCCCAATATGCTGCCAAAAGATATTGGTCACCGGGAGGTTGATAGGGGGAAAAAAACACTTCTTCACCTATATCCCATCTGTTATTCATCTATGAAACTAACCATTCTAGCCAACTTATGCCTCAAACAAAGTTAAGTCCCAAAAGATTGGAACACTGCCATCATGTTATATAAAAAAAAAAGGAAACGCGAAAGACCTTGGCAACTATAGACTAATAAGTCTACTCAAAGATATCACCAACCAAATCACTAAAACGCTAGATAAAAACCAACCAAAGTAATAAGCTGATTTTAGAAACTACTTAAACATTGACCGTCTCTATTCAATAAACCAACAGCAAAATATTATATGCCACTTGTAGCATTTATTAACTTCAAAAAAGCCTTTGACTAGGCATCAGTGACCTTTGGAATTTCCATAATCACTCTACAAGGTGTAAACCCTGTATATATCAGTATTGCAATATATATATAGACCTCATCAGCTCCTTTATCATCTTACAAAAACACTCAGAGCCCTTTGTTTCAAAAAGGGGTAAGACAAAATGATACCAGCTCACCCAAAACCTTTACAGCCTGCCTCAAGATGATCTTCCAAAACCTAGACTGGGAACACAAAGGAATCAGAATAGACCGCAAATACCTAAGCAACGTCAGATTTGTAGATGAATTCACCGTTTTTGCAGAGAACCTTTGTGACCTCACTAAACAAACAGAATGGAGAAAGCAAGAAAGTTGGCCTTCACATGAACTTCAGCAAATTGAAGATCATGTACAACAAACATTTCAAAGACAAACTCAAAACAATTAAAATCAAATCTCCATGAAATCCTCAAAAGATGAACAAGCTTTTGGTAGACCAAGCTCAACCTTCAAGAACAAGAAAATCTCATTATTCTTTAAAAGAAGGGTGTAAAACCAATGCATCCTCCTGATAGTCACCTATGGTACTAAAACATGGGATCTAACCAAGAGACTTACCTTCAAAGTGAGAACCATACTATGTGTACATGAAAGAATGGAAATTACATGAGATACATGGAGAGATCACAAGACAGCACTATATATTTGGGAAAAAAACATAAACAGAGATATCATAAAATCTATTAGAAAACTCAAATGGCAATGGGCTGGTCATCTTGCAAGACTGGCTGACAACCAATGGACATCAAGACTCACAAGGTGGATCCCCAGATATCACATGCAACACTGTTGCCAACAGAAAATAAGATGGCGAGACAAACTAGACAAGTTCAGAAAGTATTTGCTCTGCAACGCCCATGATAGAGAGGTCTTGCAAATCCTTGGGAAGTTTTATGTTCAACAACTGACAATAAAAGACTGATGATTTAAATACTTTTACTGAGTTCAAGTTATTCATTTGTTCAGACAATCATATATATGTATTTATCTATGTATCAGAGCAGAAACTTCGAATTCTACACACACAAACTCCTCTACGAATAATGAAATTGTTTGTTTTTGAACCTCGCCAGTTTCAGTTTAGCATTCAATTTACAATGAGTTAAAGCTAAATTGACGTGTTAAAAATGAGCATATATGGGCAGTGGTGATTCATAATTTCCCTTGGATGCTAGTTTGCTCTTTTATTTATTTTGATTTATTTCGCAAGAAAGTTGAAGAATGAAATTTGAAAGGAAAGTAATTCATTTTTATTTTTTTTTTTTTTTTTACTTACAGCGGCTTCGATTGCGGAAAACAGAAGATGTAGAGGCCAAACCCTTGAGTGCCAGTGCTAAGCTCCGAGAACGAATTATTCAACGAGTGGCTGTGGAATTCACAGATGGCATGTATGGTATCCTTTTCACTCCATCAGCCCTAAGGAGCAGACATTATTTCAAAATACAAATTGTAAGAAACGGCAATATTCAGCATTTTCACTGAATTTTTCTTGTTCAGAGCTGGTTTTTAATTCCGTCAAATGATTTGGTCTTTGAGTCCAGCTTTGAAGACTTTGGGGATTTATCGATATTAGGAATCATTTTACTTATATATTGGATAGATGGAAGAATTGCTTTATTGGGTGACCACTTGTTTGGGAAATTGCTTTTATAGAGGCAGTTTACACCATCTCCCCCTCTCTTCTTCTTTTCTGTCTCCTGTACCTTCCACCACTCCAACCTCTGACAAATCGGCTTAACATACCGTCATCACCATTCTTCGGGTCAGGGAATGCTAGAGAATTTATCCCGTATAGATTTTTTTTTCTCAACTTTCATGAGCCAAATTATTTTTTTTTTTTTTTTTTTTTTTTTTTTTCAGGAATGCTATTTTGGATAGCAAGGGGGCGTGATACATTTGTAAGTTTTGTTTGTTTTAATACATTTCTATCCTTAACCCTTTTGTTCAGTCAACCTTGGCATTGGAATGCCAATGCTAGCAAGCAACTTCATTAAACCTGGCCTGACAGTTCACATGCAGAGCGAAAATGGAATTTTGGGTTTGGTAACTATGAAGCCTTAATATATGTCTTTTTTTTTTTTTTTTTTTTCTGAATTCTTTTCATCCCTGCTTTTCTGTCCAATATTCTGCTTTAAAAAGAGAAGAAAAAATTATTTTTGCTAGATTAGTGTTAAGTTGGTAAAATTTCTTTTTTAAAAATAATCATTTGAAAGCTTTCTTCAGTGGCCCTAGTCACTTCCTATCAATAGAATTTATGCCATAATTATTTACTTGTTCTTCTTATTTTCTTTAACTATGAAAAGCAGTTAATAAACCTGGATTTATCTCACTTTGACAGAATTTGTGTGTGTGTGTGAATTTATAATTAGATAAAAATCACTTGCCTGTTTGAACAGGAAGTTTTTTTTTATTTATCAAGTTGAACAATTTCAACACTTATTTACAAGGGAAAAACAGACGTTTAAAAGAAGTAATTTACAATTCAGTGACATAGGAAGCTTTTCAAGATTGGTCCGTCTGGAAAACATTTAAGCTACAAAGCATGCTCTCCCAGAAAACTTTGAAAATATAGCCTTTGAGACCGGCTAAAATCACCTTCTCGAGTACTTAAATTTAAGCTATAATTCTGCCACACAAAGCCCCAGAGATCACATGCGAAACTGAAGCCAACAAAATACAAGGTGGAGAGATGAACTAGACAAATTCAGGAAATACTGGCTCCACGACGCCGATGATAGAGAAATGTGGCAGATCTTGGGGAAGGTCTATGTCTAACGACAGATGTTAAAAGACTGATGATGATCACAAAGGTAAACTTGACTTGTCAGCTGAACAGAAGATCAATGTTTATTATTGTTATTGGATGAAGTATTGTTGCACATTATCATTAAATTTTATCAAAAAAACAAATGAAATTAAGATGAAGGTGAAAACTAGTAAAAAATTTAATAAAGATAACAAGAAGTACAAATATCCACAGAAAAATCTCAAGTTTATTGCAATTAAGGTAAGATTAAAATTATACCAATAATAGCTCTTTTCAAAGTTCTTTCTCACTCAAGTTTCTGTGTGTTTCTATATGTTTTAATGTTGACATTAATAAAAATCTAGTTTTTGAAAAGTTTGAAAAATTGTCAACTTGTTGCTCTCAATTTACCAAGAACTTTCTAAAATTTGATTTTATCCAAACATTTAGAAGTTTGCATATCTTAAGTGTTTTTTTTGTTTTTTTTAAGCTTGTTTTTAATGGACTTAAAACTAAGAGTATTATAATTTCAAATGTTTTGTGAAGTATAAGATTAACTCTAAACCTTACATAAACATATGAATTTTTCACTGTAATTTTTTCATAATTTTTGACTTGATCTTTGCAAAATATTTGTCCGACTGTTGACGTAGCAACTGGATCAGCTCCTACACCTCTACAATCAATTTATATATTTTATAGCATTTTGATTCGCCTAAATAAAAGTTACCAAACAAAGCAGCTGAAAAATTAAGATGATATTTTTCCCTCACTGATTTGTTATTTACTTTTTATTCCCTTCACTCGTCGTTCATAGATTTAAATGTTGGTTATAACTTTCCTGCCTTTATGGATATCAACCAACCAACTACAGGAACAGACTGAATTTAGAAGTTACCTGACCCTGGACCATCTCCATTCAATAAATCAGCTGAAAGAAAAAAGCAGCAGAATACATAATGCCACTCACTGTAGCATTTATAGACTTCAAGAAGGCATTTGACTCTGTAGAAATTCCCATGTTCATGAAGGCCATCACCCTACAAGGTGTAGACCCTGTATACATTAAAGTACTGCAATATATATACAATCACAGCAATTCCTTCATCAGGCTACATAAAAACTCTGAACCCTTCCAGCTTCAAAAAGGAGTAAGACAAGGTGATACCAGCTCACCCAAACTCTTCACAGCCTGCCTCAAAATGATCTTCAGAAGACTAGACTGAGTATCTTAGCAACCTCAGATTTGCAGACGACATCGTCTTTTTCGCTGAGAACCTACATGACTCCAACTAATGCTAGATAAACTAAACAAAGAAAGCAAAAATGTTAGCCTACACATGAACTTCAGTAAAACAAAAATCATCTGCAACAATCACATTGAGAATAAAGACATAACTGTCAAGATAGAAAATGCAAAACTCGGAAAGGTAGACCACTACATCTACCTAGAACAACAAATCTCCATGAAATCCTCAAAAGAAGAGGAAATCAAGTAAAGAATCGCTCTTGGATAGCAAGCTTTCAGCAGTTTAAGCTCAATTTTAAAAAAACAGACGATCCCAATAATCCCTAAAAAGAAGAGTATACAACCAATGCATTCTCTTGATAGTCACTTATAGAGCTGAAACATGGAACTGAACCAAGAGAAAGACCTGCAAACTGAGAAGTATGCAATGTGCGCAGGAGAGAATCATGCTCAATCTTACATGGAGAGATCACAAGACAGCACAGTATATCAGGGAGAAAACTGGAGTCTGAGACATCATAGAAACTATCAAAAAACTTAAATGGCAGTGAGCACTCCATGTTGCAAGAATGGCAGACAACCGATGAACATCACGATTCATAACATGGATCCCCAAAGATCACATACAAAACTGAGCCCAACATGATACAAGATGGAGGGATGAACTAAACAAATAGAGAATACTGATTCTACAATGCCCAAGATAGAGAAATGTGGCAGATCCAGGGGAAGGTCTATGTCCAACAACGGACATTAAAGATTGATGATTGTTCCCTTCACTTGACATACATAGATTTGAATATCAGTTATAATTTTTCTCCCTTCATGGATTTGAGAACATTTTTATTCATTTCGCTTGTTTATAGATTTAGATATAGGTAATAATTTTTCTTTTCAGTATGCCTGTATGGGTTTATTTACTTGGAAAAAGTATTCCAATGCCCAAACAACATGTAAAGAAATCCATAAAAGAAAAAATTTCATCTTGATTTTTTTCCAGTTGCATTTTTATTATCACAAGGGCATGTTTCAATACAGTTTTCTCTGCACTCCTGCAAGTTTCTCTGAAAAAGATGGCTTGCAACCATTGAAATGCATTGAAACATGGCCACATGATGATGATGAAAATCTTTGAGATGTAACACCTGCTTTTCTCTTAAATTTTCCTCTTCACCTTCCAATTGCCATTTTTATCAACAGCTACTAGTGTGTATACCAGCTATGACTTTGATATTTTGCTTGCATAACCAAAACATATATCCAAATACAATGATATCCAAAGAAAAGGTTCACAAGGCAGATTTTTGACTCTTTTCAAAGTTTCTACTCATGAAATAGCAGGGATCATTTTCTATTGTCATGAATTTCCTGGTGATTATTACATCAGTGTAAGATGTCTCCTGGACAAGAAGGGAATAATCGGGTTTCCTTTTGGTATTTAATGATAAAAATATCCTTTATGATTGATACAACCATATCTTGTTTTAAGTTATGCGTCTGTGGACCAGATACACATCTCATATTTTGTATGGAGAAACTCAAATTATGTCTGAATACATTGTAATGAAAGGAAGAATCTTTTGCATACTAACACACCCAATACTGTCCATCCAGGTCATATTCATAACAGAAGTACACATTCTGAGTAAACACTTCAATATATACTAACAGTTCCGTTAAAGACAAAACTATGGAGTTGGCTGATTTGTGTAAATTCAATAGCACCCATAAAAATATTTTAAAGAAATATATATACTGATACATTATACATTCAAATATTTTAGGGTACATAAAGCAGGTTTTAGACTATATTTAGAGTCTGTACTTTGATTAGGGGATCAAAATAAAGGGTGGTCAGTATTCTATTGTTATCACAACCGATAAATTGAACCCTCTAATAATTAATGAATTATCTATATCTTCCTATATCTTCTATATAATAAGAATTTGCTTAATCTTTTTGTTATGAAGTATCTCCTTAGCAATTACATTCTACCCCAAAATGATTGTTGTAGTCTTAAGATATTTCACTTTAGATGGTTATAGGCTATAATTTCCAAAATACATCCATGATTTTGGGAGCACAAAAACACATTTTGAGAACTTTACACAAATTAATGGATGTATGAATGCTCAAAATTGCTATCCTTATCATATTGTAAATTTTCTTTATTTACATAACAAAAACTAAGTGAGTTTGATTTATTATACATTTTTTCTTTACTTCCAATGCATTTATTTTGGGAGGACTTTGGTTTGTCTTTAATACTTTCATATACTTATATACGGGGTAAAAGAAAAGGAATAGAAAATTGAAAATTCTGCTAAAATTGCAATTTATATGAACAAAACCAGTTCTTGACCGAAACCTATTGTATTAATTTCAACCACTATTTCCTTTATCAATATCTTCTTACCCTGGTGAAAGGCTTCGTAAATGTTTGATATGTCAAACAGCTGATCAAGGACACAAATAATGATGTTTAATCAAACAATAAGATTTTTCATTCAAAAGTTGGGCTTGGTAAAGGTTACCTGTAGCCCACTGGAAGATAATTCATAAGCATATGGGTGATTTTTCTTTCTTTCTTGTTTTTTTTTTTTTTTTTCCCTAATTGTAGGTGTTTTTTTGTGTGTGTTAAAAAAACAAACAAAAAAAACAGAAACTTAACGTACAAATTTCTACAGCAAATATTTTGTTTACATAGTTGCAATATTTTGTGCTATCTATATTCCAAAATATCTCTGGTTCCGTAAGGTGTACATAGATGATTTTTATCTCATATTTTTTGCCAATCTCTCTTCTTGCCAATGACCCAAAGATTATGAAGATAAAACAGTTTTATACAATCTTGGTTTGTTTCTTTCCTATGTTGTTGATTATCCGTCGTGTCTCACAAAGTCCACATAGATGTCTAATCGTTGTCTTAATTTCTTGATATTTATTTCTCTCTTCTATTTTCCCAATCTACTAAATAAATGATCATTAGCAAAGAGTGTGTGTGTGTGTGGGAGGGGGAGGATTACTCTTAAAATTGAAATTCCTCAAACAGTCTACACCCCCCTTCCCACAAAATTCAAGGGACAACTGTACATATATTTTACGCTTAAATGAACATCAAAAGTTGTTGAGTTCAGATCTCCATGTGGTTTCAAACAGTAGTGAGATTTTTTGATTAACAAGGCAGTCTATAAACTGCTGAATTACAGTTCAAACTGCAGTTGCACCTGAATTAATGAACTCTAGCAGCAAATACATAATCTAATTGAAGTAAATTCAAAACGTGATGAACTGCACTGTTACTGAACCATTAAGTGTCAGATTAGACGTGCAACCTGTATCGTATTCCCTTCATATGCAGTATTGCAAGTCATGATGTCTTTCTCTTCTCTACTGGTAACTTGATAGTGATCAGAGGTGGATTGTGTATGCACGATACAATGAATGTATGTTCTTCCTTTGTGTGAATGATCATCAACCTTTGTTCAGTATGCTGGTTCAGTGACAACTTATACAGAGATATTTCAAGTAATAAAAACTTGAGATTTAACTTGTTCAATGCTAAGTATATTTTCAAAATAACTCCCGTGCCAGGTTTTTTTCATGAAAATCGAATGTCTTCATTGCAGGTTCAAAATAGTTTTATACAAATCTTCCAGTTTGTCCGACAGAATTTTTGATAAATGTAATATTTATATAAATGAATTAAGATAGATATCTTGTTTATTTAAATAAGTATGGCATAACTTCAAACCTGGATCTGCTCATGTAGCAACCTTATATTTAGTACATTCATATCTGTTCTTGCACCGTTTTGCATTTCGTAAACATTCTCTACATTCTTAACACTATCATAAGATGAGTTATCTAATCCTTGGCTCTGAACTGATTACTTATCTACACAAGTTATATCATCTGTGGCAATGGACTGCTTAATGCTCATGATTGTCTAAAAAACATTCATTAAGCTACTTTTATATTAAAGTTTATTAAAAAAGTCTATATCATTATTATATTGAATATAATCGTTCACTTTTTCTTTTTTCTTTTTTTCCCCCTTTTTTTATGAGAAATAAACTTTATCAAAACTTCATTGTTTTTTTTTATCCCAGGGTCCATTCCCACTTCCTGGTGAAGAAGATCCTGATCTTATTAATGCAGGCAAAGAAACCGTTACCAACATTCCTGGAAGTGCATTCTTTTCAAGTGATGACTCTTTCGCCATGATCAGAGGGTAAGATAGTTTTATTCTACTGCCCAACAAGCTGAAGTGAAGACAAGTGGTTGAAAAGTCAAACAGATATGATATAAGTTACAGTTTTTGAACTCAATTTAACTATTACAAAAATATTATATTGGTTTGGTAGCTGAATGTAGATCTGAATTTCATCTGGTTTTCTCAGGATCTGCAGCATGCTGGATTACTGACTTTGTCAGATCGTAAATTATCAAGTTAGCTTCTTTCATTAAATGTTTACCTAACCATGTATAATCCACACTTTTTTCTGAAATTTTTGAGCTAATAGATGCAGGTGTATATTATCTATAGAAACATAATTGCAGGACATTTTTCCAGCACTGTTCATTGGATGTGGGAGGTCGTTAGACTGCCATCACTCAACAGATAGCAGATGTGGCAGTTATCCATGATGAAGATACTCTTTTAATCACATCTTTTCCTGATATTTAAAATATAGAATTATGAAAATGAATGTTTGGCTAAAATTACCTGTTGTCTTATTTTTTTCCAAAAATTCCACTTTAACAGTTTTCAAAACTAGTGAACATATCAGGGTTTGACATATCCCACAGAGGCCTGCAGCAGTGTTTGCTCTAAATTTGACATTGCGATCCTGTGACAGAGAAATGACATCATCCATTAAGCAGCTTTTGAAAAAACATGATTATTTTACACAGACCTGTACTGTATATATATTTCCTTCACAGAAGTCCTTAAGTTTTCAAACTTATGAAGAAAGCACTGAACTCGTTTACTTTTCCCTTCCTTCACTCTTTGCTAGAGTCAGTTTTTGTAGTATCAGTACTTTGCTACATTCAATCATTCATAACTAGCATATATTTATTTCTTTGCAATGCCAAGGTTAAAATTCACATTTTCTGACTTGTGGCAAACATTTCAGAGATGACAACCAGACCAAAGAAAGGAGTGTGTAGTATACACAGATCATACCTTTTTTTTTTTCATTCAAAATTGTAGCGTAATCATGGTGCGGATTATCTATGGGGAATTATGGTAATCCTACTTATAGAAAATATGTAAATCAATGTAAGTTGAATCATGGAAGAGAAGAGATGCATTGAGAAGGAAAAAAATGTGGAGTTTTTTGATTTAAGAATTTTGTTTGTTATTAATTCCCGTAGGTTCCTTATGGAGCATAGGGCCACAACCTCTCTGTTGCAGTTTCACCAGTAAATGTCTTTCGTTCATAATGTTGAGTTGTTAGTCCCATACCCTAAACTCCACTTTATCTTTATTGTGTAGCAAAGAGGCTTAGTGCCTAGCAGAATATTGTTGCAGACATTATGATTAGATTCTAAGACTAATAATGCTTTTTATATATATATATATATATATATATATATATATAATATATATATATATATATATATTCTATTTTATGTTGTTGAGGCCAAGTGATACATTAACCATGTAATGACAGCTGATCATTTAGAATGAGTTTCTATATAATATAATACAATTTGTACTCATTCTGTCGGATCATTTATCCATTTCCTTATGCACATATATATACATATGAAATATATACCGTAAGTCCTATATATTATTCCAACAGTGCTCAATACTTGGAATGGAAACAATATATCGATTAGATACATTGACAGAATTTATGTATTGTATCGAGATATATATATGTATATATGTGTGTGTGTCTTAAAAGCTTTACAGCCTTAAACATTAAAAAATTTTTCAATTTTTCGACTGATTTTTATGTCACTTCAGTTACTTATTTCCCAATATCTATCAATGCAGTTTATGTAATTTTCTTCAGTATATTTTTCCCGTATTCCCCCCCCTTACTTTGTTATTATGGTACAATGATTTTCTCTTGTTGGGATCATCAGTTGTTTACCATGTAACTGTTTCAGGGATTTTGAAAACAAAACAGATGTATTAACATGGCACCCTAGCTATGTTCATCAAACACTATCTCCCTTTCTTACTATATAGTTTATGCCGTACAAGTAGTTGGTCATTGTGTGTTTGTTTTGCGGCCCCCCAAAAAAGGTCATCCAATTTATATCAAAATGAGGAATGTTTTGTTTCACTATCTTCTGCCATCGTACAAGCTGCAAATTCACAATTTTAATCCCCGTAGAACTGCCCTGTTTGCCTTTTGCTATCTTCTTGGGAATTTCTTTTTATTAGCGAGTTTTAGTACTCAGTCTGCATGTAGAGCATTGAAAATCAGTCCTGTCAGTGGTCATATATTATTACAGCATTACTAACAGAAAGTAGAGCTATTATATGCTTAATTATTAGCTTTACCATAAAACTAATTATATTGTAATCATCTTGAAACCACTTGAGGATCACATTTTAAAGTGTTTCTCTTCTCCCCCATCTTTTTCATCAGAGGTCACATTGGTCTCACTGTGCTGGGAGCCATGCAGGTGTCACAATTTGGAGATCTGGCAAATTGGATGATTCCAGTAAGTATTCAACAATAAGAAGTGCAGTGATCACAGTTCAAAACGCCTGCTTCTAAGTGCAAGAAATTGAATTTCAATCACATTTATGATTTTTATATTGTCAAAATTGTTTGAATGAAGCTTTTGTGTCATGTTACTCCACTCTTGGTATGGATTTTGAAATACAAACTTATTCAGTTTTTAATTTTATTTATCATAGTAATATTTTCATACTGAGATATTTAGATTTTTTAAAATTTTGTTCTCAAGATGTCATGGGTTGCGGAGAAGGCCGTGGCATGATTCCTTTTCTATTTTTATGCCCTATTGAGCAATTTATTATAATCCACTTCCAGCTTGATGGGCCTTTCGGAGCTTCACCATTGTTAACTGTACAATTTGGGAACATGCTCCGTTCTGTCTGTTGCTAGACTCTCACTGGATTAAATCCGGAGTTGTCTGTCTCCTAAACTGTCTGCCAACCCAGGTTGAGATGCAGTGTCTGCCCTGCTATTCACCCATATCTGGGGGAAGAACAGATTGATTCATGCCTTTCCCATTGGTGCAAATTGAGCGCAGTCTGTCACAGCTAGGTTTGAACTCTGTTCGTTGATTTCATTTTCCGTGCTGCTCACTGTTAGGCCACCCACTCCTCCATTCATTTTTACATATCTTACTAAGTTGTGGAAATATTGCCTGGAAATTAATATTCATTATGTTCAACTTGTTTTTTTGTTTATTTTCTCTTTCTTGATTGGCCTTTGTTTCTGGTTTCAGGGCAAAATGGTGAAAGGTATGGGTGGTGCGATGGACTTGGTCTCCAGCAAAAACACAAAAGTCATTGTCACAATGGAACATAATGCAAAGGTAATTATAAAATCTTCTTTTTTTTTTTTCTTCATTTTCATTTTGTGCTAAAGTTCTCAATATTGCCATGTGGTAAGATCAGATAATGGAGTTTAAGGGCTGTGTGAGTGATTTCAATCTTTAGAATAAAAGCCTGTTCCAATTCTTACTTCTTGACAAAACTTTAAACAAAAAATCCAACCATACATGAAAAGTATGGTATTATTCAAAATTGACTTCTTTCCTCTTATTTGATTTTTCACTCACTAGCTAAAAATATTGTGGAGCACTTTGGGACCTTAAATTTTGGTCATGAGCGGTTGATTCTAGTAAACTTATTTGCATAAAAAGAACCAAATATTATATTAGTTTGATTCCGTTCTTTCTCTACTGGTTCTACTAAGTTGCTTGTAACTGATGTTCCATTCAACCAAAATTCATTATTCATAATTAAAAGAGTGATGTGGATATGACCCCATGAATCACTTATCAGTTAATCTTGAAGTTGGTCATTTCTATGAAGGGTACTACCTAATAACTGAATCCCTTTCAAAGTTCTAATCGATTATGGGTTTTTCAATTTTTTCCCTTATTAGGATGGAACACACAAGATTCTATCCGAATGCTCCCTACCGCTTACAGGAAAGCGATGTGTTGATATGATCATTACAGAGAAAGGAGTGTTTGAGATTGACCCTGAAGAAGGGATGGTATTAACTGAGCTTGGAGAGGGTTTTAATGTTGAGGATATTGTTGAAACAACTGGCGGTATCTTTAAGGTATGTTACTTTTTTTTTTTCTCTCTCTTCAAGTTTCTACATAAATCTTTCTTTACCTTACAATTCATAAAAAAGCTAATGGTGTACCATTTTTTTCCTGTTTGAAATGAAAGCATTTTGGCCATAGATGGGCATACACTACTAAACAAGCCCAAACAACATGGTAGCTTCCATGTGGCAGTGGTGTCCTCTGAGATTAGCGATATGTCCAGGTCTTACGGGCTATTCTTGACTCTGATGAATAGTTTGAAATGGAGGAAATTATTGTTGTATTGGAATAGAATTACTGTTACATGCTTCTGAGATGATTATTACAACTTATTACAAGTTCATCTTGATACACTTATATTTACAATATATATATTGCATTTGTTTTCCAAAAACTACCTAAATCAAATATTCATAAGAGGAAATGCCTCCACCATTCTGTCTGAGCATTATCTTACTCAAATGTAGGGGTTAACTTGTGTAGATTACTCACAATTAGGAAAGGTCAATCTTTATATGAATTGGCAAAAAGTCTTTCAGAGTTTATTGTTATTTTCCAATTCAAAATTTAAGCTATCTATTAAATGAAAATAGAATAAATCTTCTATTCGTGATATTGGACTTTGTCGTAGCTGATTTATTAGTATACTTCTCGATCTCGGGTTATGATGATCTGCATTGCTTACAGAGTGATGTTTATAGAGAATTGAATTCCTGTAGATGGAATCTCTTCTTTGACATCACTTTTGAATATTTTCTAGGTATCAAATGCTTGGCTTCACATTGTCCTAAAATATAATTCAGGCTTTCAAAGGTGAAAACGATCTTTCATTTGAGAAGGAAACCTAATATTGCCTGGTTATCAGACTGTTGACATATATTCATGGAGTATTGAATTCCTGTAAATGAAATCTTTTCCTCTAGAGTTGTCATCTCTTCAGAATGTTTTCTAGATATCAAATGCTTAGCCCCACCTTGTCCTAAAATCTAACAACTATCGAAGGTAAAAATTTTTCTATCGAGAAGGTAACCCAACATTGCCTGGTGTCTTTCTAAAGAGTGTTTGACACAAAGAGGCTGCTTTGAGTTTCAAATATCAATTAGCTGGTATATTGATATGTTCAGTGTTGAAGGTGTTAAATGTGTATCTTACTGATTAGAATCAATTAGAAAAGTAATTATTATCTAACTCCAGTTTGGGAGTTGGATTTAACTTCATTTTACCGTCGTAACAAGAATAATCCTCACCTAATTTAGAGGAGTAGACTTGACACTGTTTGACTATCCCGTTATGTTAAACCAAACCAATACATAAATTCAAAATTTCCCTATCATGATTTGAAATCATGACCAAGTGATTGTTCAATGGCTCTCTTACCAACTGAGCCAAACTGACAGGTCTTGTATATCTACCAAATTATTTATTATATAGTAAGAATGGAGTTTGATCTTGCCGCAGCCAGGCTCGTAGATGCCAGTTTGAATGTTTTGTTACTTTGAAAAATTGCTGCAATACAATTTGCTTTTCTTACCTCCAGATGACCCTGTACCAGACTAAGTTAACCTTAGTAAATATCTGTGTGAGAACTTGCTTGAAATTTTGCAGTAAAAACACTAGTAATTGAATTGTTTTAGCAGTTATTTAAATTATAAAAAGATTTAAATTGTCTCCCACAAATGGTTATACTATACAACATCTGTCTGGAAGGTATCTGCCATTTTGAGAACTGGTTGCATATCTTTGATTTAGCGTGGCAACCAACCAGAGGGGACCTTATTGCACATGCTTGAACACTCTTGCTTGGGGTTACGCTGTCAGCAGTGAAATACCATTGAGTGAGCTCTTGTGTACTATGTGAATATTGTATTTGTAATGACCAATCCTGCCAATTCTGTGTTGCGTCCAGGATTTTTTGACAAAACATTGCTTCACCTAAGTCTGTTAGTCATACCTAAAGTCCAAAGGCAGCTGATAGAGATCTTCAAAGAGGATTTTGTAGACTGTTTTAGAAAGTTAAAGGCTTGATAGGATAAGTATGCAAAATCCCAAGGGGAGTACTTTGAGGAGGACTCAAGTACCATTCTCCTTGATAGGCTTTTCTTTTTTTCTTTTTTCATTTTTCCTGTTTTCTTTTTTGTTTTTTTTTCTTTTTTTCCTTCACAGATATTGTGGTTAATCATTCAGTTCTGTCTTCTATAAGTGAGATTCTTGTTTGTCTTTTCCTAGGTGTCCCCTGAGCTGAAACCAATGCAGCAAGTGGATTTATGATTGCATTTCTCCCAAGATGAAAAGCATCTTTCCTTTCAGATCACGTCCAGACCAGAAACTTTTGACTCAGGGGTTAGGATTAAGGAGTATCAAAACCAGAAAGTCTTTTTTGAGTGCCATCTTCTTTCATTGAGAGACACTCCCCCCCCATCTTCCTTCCTCTCTCTCCCTTTTCCTTCAAACCTGGCTTACAATCAAACCCATGCAAATAATAATATGTACATATTAAGGCATCAACCTAGCTATACTTTATGTAAAAACAAATTCTTTATTTCTTAATTGTAATGTTTTATTTGTTATGTCAATCAATTACTAAGTGCCCCGTGCCAAAAAGCGTTGAATTTTTTTTTTTTTTTTTTTCTTTTATTTTTTTTATCACTTTTACTCCAGATGTGTTATTTTACAAATTACTGTATTTACTGGTGTTGAGGACGCTGTTTTTTTTTTTTTTTTCCTCAAAATAAGTCTCAAGAATTTACAGGCAGAAGGTTACTTTTTGACTAATTCTTCATTTATTTCATTTACTTTCAAAATGGTGCAAGTTGAAAAAAAAAAAAGCCAAAATATACAACCTCACACTCCCAAAAACACGTAAAAAGCAACTAATAATCTCAAGGTGTTTGGATTCTCTCCTCATTTTCAGGTGTGGGACTTCTTTCCGTACTCAAATCGATGGTGAGATTACTTATAGAAAATCCCACTGACTAAAATATCACGTGTCTTTCTTATAAGTCCCCCCCACCAAAAGATGAAATCAATATTTTAAAGGTGTGGAAGTTGAAGGGAAAAAAAAAATTGGCTTTTTTTTTTTTTTCAAGTCAAAAAAGAAGGTAAATACCGGGTTAGTCCCCACCACAAAAACGAAAACCCTAATACCTAACCCTGAGAGGAGGACTATCAAAATGAACATAACATATCAATTCCCTCTGGTCACAAAAAACTGGTGGGGACTTACAAAAAAGTCCCAAAATTGTTTTTTTTTTCTTATTTCAAACTTTTGACAGCATTAACTTCCTCTTCAGACAAAGCTTGAAAATATCTGACAACTTGAATGATCTGGAACCCAACTAAAAAGATATACACAATTGATCATTGGGCAGAAAGTTTGAAATATTTTGATTCTCCCAAATCTAAATTCCGTTAAGATTTGACTTCCAAACTAACATCATGAATTGAGTTTCTATTTAGTAAGAATAAAAAAATTGCCACTCAATCTTTTTTTTCTCTTCTAAGGCTTTGGTGCTTCGAAATAATACTTTTTAGTGGGGACTTATGGAAAAGAAACAATATCATCTGAACAAACAGTTATTTGTTATTTCTGCTTCCTAAATTATGTTTCTATCTTATCTCTTATCTGCAAAGTTGGAATTCTCAATCAAAAATGAATGACTTGAAATTTTGGTTTTCCTGCAGTTTTAACAAAAGGAAAAAAAAAATAAAACTTTCTAAATGAAAGAAGATATCATTTAGTTGGCCTCATTCTCTTTTTTATACAGGTTGAGGCTTTCAGCGTCTCTTGCCTGGTGTACGTGTTAAATAATATATATATATATATATATATGAATAAATCTGTGTTTGCCTATTCATCCCCCTTGGTTTATACTTTACCTCAACTTATTCCTTCTGCAGAATATTAGTCTGTGATCTAAATTTTAATAAGTGATTAGTACAGAAAATAAAGGCTAAATTCAATATCTTGTGAGTTTGATTCAGGCCTCGTCTTTTGGGATTCCGTGTCAAACTTCTTCTTGTTACACCTCAATTATAAGAAAAATAAAATGGACTTTTGCCATAACAGCTTTTTTTTGTGCGATCTTTTTCTTCTGTGTATGTCTTGTTTGGAAACTTGAGTTTAAAGAATATGGTAAAATGAAAACCAGGAAAATATAAAAAAGCTTTGCATGTTCAAGGGCCATAAAAAGTAAACTTGATTCTTCCAAGATCCTCTTCAAGTATGGCCTTAATATGAAATCCACTTACTCTGAAACTTGATACTTGATTATATTAAGTTGTAACACATTAAATTTTTTTTTCTTTTAACATCATAATGTTAAAAGAGAAAGATTTTCTAATGTGATTGCATTTTTTTGGCAGATTCAATGTAGATTAAGATATATTGGTTATTAATGAAGATTTTTCTGCCCTTATCAGCGATTATATGATGGATATGATATGTTGAAGAGAGGAAGCATGTGCACACCCAAACAAACTTCAACTTTTCAAAATCCAGTATAAAGAAAAAACATACACATAGGAATTAGTCTGAATCAAATAATGTACAATAGTTACAAAACTTTACCTTGAAAAAAAATATTCACACAGGAATTTTATAAAATTTGCACAACGTCCTTTTGATCTAGCTTTTTTGAGACTCCTAGGATGTACATTTCCCAAGATTTCAATGATTGCTGGCATGTATATACCGCATAGATCTCTTTTAGAAGTTTACAGGGAAGTATGTGTCAAAAGAAAAAAGAAGTAAATGAGGTATCTCTAGCTTTTACAACTGCAAACAGTGATAGTATGAAACCCACAGAAATTATCTTGCATCACATAGCTGAAGAGGAAAGATGCTACTAATTAATTTATACATAGATTTTTGATTGATTTTTTTTTCCTTATAAGTATGAAGTGAGAAAAACATATGTAAATTTCATTCTTTGCTTCATTTCAACCTGTGAGACAGCTTTGTCTCCTGAGACATCTTGAGTTGTATGTATTGTCCCAATAGTCTTTTTATTATGTAAGCCTAGGGGCCTGTGTGGTAGATAAAAACAAATATACAGTCAATTAACAAAAAACATATATTTCATAAAACTATGGTGTAGTAATTAACAATTCTTTTTCTTTTTTATGCTATTTATCCTCATCTTATTAGTTTTGTGTATTTTTTAAATTTTTTGATTTTATCTGGTATGAGAAAAGTTGCAATAAGAAGCGATAAAAATAATATGAAGGCAAATAGTACCATAAAAAGGAGCAAAAATTGTTAATAATATTGTACAATACTTCATCTTCTAAAAAATAAACAAATATTATAGTTTACATTACAGTGAATTAGGGAAAGGGGGAGAAATTGTTTGTCTAAATAACCATTCAACCAACCAGTTCGCAAGTGTAAACAAGTTTAGATTTTTCAATTACGATTATATCATCTCAATAGATAATTTTTAGTTGATAATTTTCTTTTTTTTCTTAATAACATTATGAATTTACACATTCCCAAATTTTTTATTTTTTGTTTATACTGTACATTGTATTTTCTAAGATGTGTTTTTTCATGGCATGCCACAAAACTCCACCAAATAAATTCAGTGTTGAACTGCAAATGAATTGGGATAATTGTAATTGCAAAGACAGAGAATTAGAAACTAAGACCAGTTCACACATTGTCCACCATCTGGAGATCTAGTTGTGCCAAGGTTGGAGCAAAATGCTTCTCTGCATGATTGTACATTTTTATACACAACTGGAGTTATCACTGACAATTACTTTATCAATAGCTTCTTCAAGGTAGCACAATCTGTACTCTTTTTGAGTAACTTAGGCTGGTGGTGAAGCCATCATAGCGTCAAATGTTTCATCTACCTGGCATTTAGTAGCATCCTTCACAATGTCTCGGCATTCCACTATTGGATTAAGAGACACGCTGTATGGGGCAAGATGGTAAATTCATTCCCTTGAGTTGCCTCCTCCAAATCTGCATGGACAGGCTTATTGCTGCAGACCATAATTATCCTTGTCATTTCGTTCAAGTTGGATCTGAGAAGTCTTCTCAATCATTCGCAGTATTTGTCCTTTTATACAATCCTCCTTGCCTTTCTCAATAGTTCAAATATGTCTAACTGACGTTATGATCACTGTTTATAGACATAGCAACCTTCATACAGCATCTGGTTCCCTAGATCTTCCCTGCAAACACTATACCAAGGAATTACAATTTTTTTCATCGATATAAAGGAGTCGCTTGCCTTCCCCGGTCAATGTCATTAATGACTTCACATATGCAGCTCGCTCGATCTTGGTGAGTTCATGGCTGCAGGTTCTCAGATTACTTTCTTAATGGTATATCACCGTACTTTCAGTTTGTTAGGGATCAGATTTGTTGACGTGTATTTGCTCTTAAAAGAGTATTATCACTTACCCAATCTAACATCTGAGCCACATGGTAAGTCTCAACTTTCTTGAATCAACTCCAACTTCCTAGTATCATCACCATTTCATATCCAACGATTGGCTGTCTGCAAACTTCTCCATTATCAATAGCTACCACTTAACAGTCTCTATTCTTGGCTGCCATGAGCATCCTCCTTTCAACATCAATACCAGTGGAGCAGTTATTCTTTCCTCTCAACACCTTTCTTGACTCTTCTCTTTGATATTAACTGACTCGTTATCACTTGAATCAATGCTGTTAATTTTCTCTGTTGAACACTGCGATACCTTGAAAGACGTATATAACATTTCAACTAACAAATTGAAACGATTATCTGTATCTAATGATATGTCAGTGTTCAAAATTTGAACCTGTTGCTTTTGATCGGCTGTTTTGTAAACAGACACATTGTGTGTTTGTGCTATATCTATTTTACATTATCTGTCACTTTGAACAATCTTTTTTCAATTTGAAGCTAAAAAAGGTGTAGTAATGGTCTACAAATTCATCCCACTGAAAATGACTCTACAGAACATGCCTCAATGCTTCCATTACTACCTCAAATCCAATATCCTGTGTGAGAAAACTAGCATTAGGCAGAAACTGAGTCAAGCACATTGCTGTCATAGTTATTTATATTACCTTCAATAAAACCCTGAAATAGATGCATTAGAAGCTTAAGCAGCATGCTACAAAATCCATATGTCCATCATATGTCATTGCATTGATCGAATGCAGTTTTACCCAACACACAACTGTGGCTCTTCAAAGCTCAACCTACAAGAACAATCCCAATAATCCCCCAAAGGATATACCACCAATGCATCCTCCCAGTAGTCACTCATGGAGCTGAAACATGGAATCTAACCAAGAGACTGACCCCAAAACTGAGAAGCATCCAATGTGTGAATGAGAGAATCATGCTCAAACTCACGTGGAGAGATCACAAGACAGCACTGTATACCAGAAAGAAAACAGAAGTCTGAGAAATCATGGAATCTACTAGAAAATTTGAATGGCAATGGACAGGTCATGTTGCGAAAATGGCAGACAACCGATGGGCATCACAACTCACAACATGGATCCCCAGAGATCAACTGCGAAACTAAAGACGACCAAATACATTTCTCCAAGTCCAACGACGGACAATAAAAGACTGATGATGAAGTGAGGATTGAACTCATTACTAGCAATTGTCCAGGTGACAGTTTTTATAACCATCACTTGAGCATATAATCTTATATATTTACAAAGCCTAACTCTGGTAGATAGAATTCTATATCTTGCCTAATTTTGGTGGCTAGATGAGAAATGGCTCAGCATATTCCTTTCAGACTGAGATGTCACTCTGTTTCCCTCTCTTACAGTTGATAACATTGCAAGCATTAAGAAAACATCTTTGAGATTGGCAATTGCCATGCTTGCTTCACAGTTATCCTCTGCTTTGGTGAAATCGGTTAGTAGCATTTCCAATTTTGATGAACTATCAACTTTCTCCATTGTATTTGGAGGCCAGTGACAATGCCACCCTCTCAAAAAAAAAAGATTTTTCAGATACCCCTATGGAGGTTGAACATAACATCATGTTCTTCCTCATCCTCAAGGTCTCCCATAAATGAAATGGATTCTTGCATAAAAAAAAGTATTTTACTGCAAAGATGGTTGAATTTTATTGACATTGTTACACACGCAAAACTAGAAAAAGAACCAAAATATAGCAAGAGAAAAACTCTGTGCTAGTCAAGCCCACTGAGAGGCATTGACATATTCTGGTATAATTGAAATTACCTTTTGTTTTTGTTTTCTGAAGACTCCCTTGTTGGTGCTTTCTTGAACTTCACAGGTACAATGGGTCCATATTCTCTGAGCTTCCATCAACTGGGTTCCAGAGATGAGGCTTGGCTAGATGGCTGTGACACCTCACAGCTGTTTGGTATAAGGCTCTCAATACATGTTGTTGGAAGGGGTAGATTAGCAGCTGAGGGATCTGTTGTAGATGCTTATGTATACTTCATCTCATCTAGATTGATGCAAGAAAGACCATAGTCTTTTTTTTTTTTTTTTTTTTTTTTTTCAGCCATACTTTTATACAGAAAGAGGGGATACTTTTTGCCACTGGAAAAGTCTCCTCTAAACTTCTCGACAGACGAAAATTGGCTATTTCTCCTAATTCACTAAGAAGGGTCTTCACTCTTCTGATTCTGTACCAACTGATTGTTTTATTGCAGTCTGTGAAGTCATGACATGCGGGTAAACACTCACTCAGTGCTACTTTGAGCGTCAAAGGAATAGATCAGAACAGGACAAATCTTTCCTTTTGGTCATGTCCAGAGTGATTGAACACAGTTGAGGATCCAAATATCTCTTTGCTTGATTATTACATAGGCAAAAACACTACATTCGTATCATTATATTTCACAATGAGACAAGAATATGACCGTGAAAGGTCTATTACGTATAACATCAATCTTATTAGCCTCATCTTGGTCACTATATAGATTTGTCAACCAGTCATCACTTACTTGCTAACCATATTGACCTTCTCGCAATTTTCAAAGCCACCTGCCAAGATGAATGTGTTCTCTGAAGACATTCTCTGTTGCCCTGTGTTAGTTACTAACAAAACTACTTAGAGCAGCCTTGTTCTTTAGGTTCTTTCCGGTAGTTTGGAACACTTGGTGTTTTGTTTTGTTTTTTGTTTTCTTGTAGGGCCTTTCAATTTTTCTAGTTTCCAGACTCAGAAATGGTTTTGGAGCCAGCATGATTGATATATTGATGTCAAACATAATATTAGCTTGATATTTCTCTTACAGATTATCAAATTTTCAAGCATTTTGAATTTCACATCTGTAATAAAACATTCAATATTAAGGAATCCATTATTTATGCATTTACTTTTCTGACTAGAAAACCTGAAAAAAATTTAGTGATGACAGAGTATCACTAGAGGATCATTCGCTTGAATTTTTAGGGGCTTTTGTTATCCATATTATCCTTCATCTTACTACTCAAGAAATGGCATAGTCAGGGTCTGAGAGAACTACTTTCTCAACGTCATTTTACTGGGGATACTCATTTCAGTAGTGCGTAATTTCAGAAACAATTGGAACACAGGATTCTATATGCATCACTAGCCATAAAGAGAAAGAAGCCATTGTCAAGGTATGAATATCTGATTTTATTATCCATTGTGATTTATCGAATGGTATTTATGTCAACTGTCAACCACATGAATTACACTATCAAGATTTTACTCTACCAAATTTTAACTCATTATTTGTATTGGTTATCATAACCTTTACAATACTCTTGGAGACACACTCACACACATACACTTATATATTGGAATCTCCCACTGCCCGCTGGAAAGTGATTTTGTTCTAACCATGTATATAAAAATACTTTATTTGATAATTAAAAGTGTTTTAAGAAAACATTTGATGGAAGCTTGATGTTATATGATGTGGAAAAATTTTAGCGGAAAATAATTGTCAGATTTTTTGGTTGAACATGTCGGTAGAGAATCGACTGGAAGAAGTTTTCCCTGTGTAATTAGTATTATTAAAGCTGATATCATAAGTTGGTTTGTCTGAAGTTAAACCCAACGCAATTTAGTATTCACTTGGGTAAACATCTATAGAAATGACATAAAGAGTGAGTCATGTTTATTATACTTACTGATTACTCATCGTTAAAAATGTTTTGAGGCTAAGCTTTGAGAATAGGCCTTGTTTCAAAAAATTAATATCTAGCATAAAATAATATCAATATACAATATGCATAAAACCTTATATAAAATGTTAAACTATGTGTATGTTGAAAACTATATAATAAAGGGAGGTGGTGTTTGATCAACACTGCTGGGATGCCATCTTGATATAAATGTTTTGTTTTTAAAATCCCTGAAACGGTTACATGGTAAACAACTGATGATCCCAACAGCAGACAATCTATACATTGTACAATGATAACAAACTATTGGGGAAACAGAGAAAAAAAACACTTCAAAAATTACATAAATTACATTGACTGATATTTGGAAATGGGTGACTGAAGTGATACAAAAAAATCTATCAAAAAAGTTTTTTAATGTTTGGTGTTTAAAGCTGTAAAGCTTTCTAGACATATATCTATTGATGATAATTACAGTGCTCAATATTTATCTAAATAGAGCTGTTGATATATAAAGATTTGGATATATGTCAGCATTTCATGTCTAATCTACTCTTCAGCAACTAGCAATATGTTTTGTCCTTTGAATATAATGAATTTTTAATTTTTTTTTTTTCCAACTTTTGGGATAAATATGTATTGTAGATCTCTTTTAGAAATCTACTGCGGCTTGTGTTACAAAAAAAAGTAAATGAGATTTTCCTGGCTTTTACAACTGCTAACAATCACATCATCTTAGTATAAAACCCATGCAGATATTAGTTTACATTATACAACTGAACAGGTAGGATGACTTTGTATTCCATCTGGAGTATGAATGAATTTTCATGATTTTTTTTTCATAAGAATCAATCAAATCTGATATATATGTGAAGATGTATGAAGTAAGAAAAATGATACTTTATAATTTTATTTGTTTTTGTTTGTTTTTTGTTTTTTGGTCGGGTGGTAAATATTGGTATTAAGTCCTCCAATGGATTAGTCCTGAAAGGGTCAATTGGAAGAAAAGATGAGAAAGTTTTCTGTGAGGATCAAACTCATGGTAGCGAACCAGACTGCAAAGTCCCTACAGTAGCAACGATCTATAAGACTTGCTTGCAAATCATTGCAGAGATCAGAATAGATTATTACATTACAAGAATTCAACTACACAGTCCTTTTTTTTTTAAATTTATCTATCTTATTAGATGAAGCGTTGTAGATCATTATTACTGATTTTTATATCATCTACAAGCCAGCCTTAATAAATTTGTGATAAAAGACAATTGAAAAGTTGAGATGAAGATTAATACGATTAAAATTTATGATGATAACTTATTCATTTATTTTTACTCTCCATGGTAAAGCCGGCATAGTCTCAAGGAACTGGCATTGCAGAGGGCCCCACTGCTTCATCTGACAAAGGTTGGGTCACCATTTTCTTTATGCTCCCCACTCATGGCGGTGGATGATATTTGTGTCACGTCTCTTTCAGTTTCAAAGATATCTGAATCCTCTTCCGTTCCCAGATTCCAGAACAGCAACACCGCCCAAATGACTGTGTGCAGGCTTCCCCCATCTGATTGCTTTTGTCTTGCAACCTCTAAGATATCAGATGAAGACTAACAGGAACTTCATCTTACCCAAGGGTGACCTGAGGCAGAGGCCTTGAGCTCTCTCCTTTCCTGGTATATGTTTGCTTACATGTCATGGTTTCGTCTTTGCTTTATTCTACTTTGGTTTGCTGGCCCCTAACTATTGATGATGATGATGGATATATAGAAATAGCAGAGAATTTTTTTTTTTTTTTTTTTTTTTAAATAATTTTTTATTAGTTGATTCAGATCAGGGATTTATGAGAGACAGAGAGTAGAAGACAGAGACAAATCTTATTTGATATGTGGAGAGGGCCTTAGTTGGTCTCGGCCTAGTGGAGACTATGTCGTCTTCAGCTCTCTTACTTTGTTCTCTCTCATTCAACTATGACTGTGCTACCCATACATACATATTTCTACCGAACCTTTGTTCCTCCATTGTTTCTGTGTCCCACTAAGAAATAACATACGACCAGGCTTTCAATATGAACAAATGTCATTTTGATAATATAATATATCCTAAGTGATATTGATTTGTGATAAACAAAACATTTATCCAACCTTTGATATTGAAACTCTATGGCTTCAAAAATATTTTTTCTTTTTTTTATAACCTGAAATCTGATAGGATTATTTCCAGTCCCTAACACAGTCATCACTTACTTACCTATCATATTACCTCACCTGTCTGTCTCGGTCAAGATATCTAAACTGAAACATACCAAAATAATACTCAACTCATTAAGGAAGAGGTGGGTTAACATTGATATATTGTTAGTTTGAGGCGGTGATGGGGGTCTGTACAATATTTAAGGCATCATATCTTGCATGAAGGGTTGAGAGCTTTTTCTAAACTAATTTTTTTTTTCCAAAATCATTTGGTTTAACAATTCCAGCTTGAAATCTTTTTTAGTTCATACAAAATAATCTGTATTGCCAAATCTCACTCAGGTTCTGAGATTGTCAAAATAGTAGAAATTTCCTTACCAAAATTTGAAAATATCTGAGGAAGACTGATGTGATAATTCATGGTTTGGAGGATCGGTCATCTTCATGCATAACACTCTAAATGGAGTCATTAATAAATCTGAATCATTTGCAGTAAAGATATGTGTGTCAAATACCAGGAATGTAATATGTGTATATAGATCACCACTAATGAACAAAATAAATGTTTGTTGGGCCAGCTATAGAAAGTACCATTTTTCCATCAGAACATCTAGAGAGTATAATTGTGGTTGGTGATTTCAATTTGCCAAATATTGATTGGAAAAATGGTATTATTTTGGCTCCATAAGTAGACACAACTGATCAAAAATGATCATGCAAAATGACTATTTGGATTTGTTAACAACAAAGACATTGCATTGGTTTATTGAAGATGAACCCACAAAATGTAAACATGTCAATGACAATGTCCAATTGTCTTCATTGGATCAGATCTTTACAAATAATGAAAACACAATCAGTGATGTGATTTGAAAAGCTCTCTTAGGAGATTCTGACCAAGCATGTATTGCGATAGAAATTCACATCCAAAGTAAGTAGATTTTTTTTCTTTTTCTCTTTCTTTTTCCAATATGAAACAGCAAAGCTTGATTGTGTTTACATTATTAATTGGGATAATGGTTTGGTTGGAAGCCTAAATGCAAATATTTGGGAGGACCTTAATACAAAAATTCATTCCATTATTGCAGAAGTAACTGAAACTGTTTCTAAAGTTTCCCCACAGGCTAATCTGCTGGAAAATTTACTATCAGATAGCAGTCATACAGTATGCAAAAGAAACAGATAAAATTTGGAATGTTTTTGTTTGAAAAGTTTTCTATACGTGGTTTATAAACAACTTTAAATGAACAAAAAGACTATGAAAAGTGAAATTTGGAGAAAAACTATAACATACACAAAAAATGACAAAATTCTTAATCACTTAAAAAATGGTTTGCAGTTGTATCTAAAATCAACATCGAAAAGTAGAAAAAAAATGTAAGTACATTGGATGACAAGTACAATCAAAACGGCCAATATCTTGGCACATTTTTTTTTTCCTATCAGTGCACTCTAAAATGTTTATAATATAAGTGAATTTCCAATATCCACCGAGAAAGTGCAATCATTGTAGTCTAAATTAGAAGTTAGAAGTAAAAAAACACCAAAATCTAGAAAATAGGGATTGTGATTCCGTAATATAAAAAATGGTCCAGTAAATATAGACCAGTTCTCTGATACGTACCTCATACAAGGTTTTTGAAAAGTTTATGAGGACTAATGTACAAGATGTTATGAAAGATAAAATGGTATGTAGTCAACATGATTTTGTTCATGCAGTTTACCTGGGTGAATCAACTGAACTATTATCCTATTTTGGACAATGTGCATCTATAATGGACTAAAGCTCTGTGATGTAGAGTACTATCATGTCTAATGGGATTCTATAAGTTTTTGTTCAGCAAAAAGGGTAATACGCACTCGGCATACCTCTCCCTTATTTATTAAGTTTTTAACTTACTCAAAGTCCACAGAGAGTGGATTTTGGGGGAAAAAAAATTATGAATAAGATAGAGAGAAAAATAATCTATGTTCATTTAGAAACATTAAAGCCTTACTCTTGCTTACAATTTTGGAAGATGTTTGATGGTATACATTGTAATGATCAAAACAATGAATATGAATGAATGAACAAGGAGAGAAATCAAACTAATATACAGTAAAAATACACAGTAGAAATAGAGAGGAGAATGTGGCAACTTTAGGTCTACTTACCTGGTTTAATTTCATCTTGCATCAGCTTGCAGGGGGGGGGGTTCTTATAAAATGAAAAAATTATGAAATTCTTATAATATGATATGGTCAAAGACTTGTCGAACAACCATGAAGGTTAGGATTAGTAGTGACTTTTCTAAACCACAATGTGTCCTATTGGCTGTTCCTCAGGGATCAGTGCTAGGGTCCTTGTTTTAATATTAATTAACGATTTACCATAGAATATTGAACCAATGAGTTATTCTCAGACATTAAATTACTTGTTTGTTATCGCAAGATACAGCACAAGCTATCTGAATTGGATAATCTGCCAGAGTGAGAACAAATCTTGAATTTAAAATTTAACATAGACAAATGTAAAGCTCTTCATATTGGTAGCAAAAATATTAAATTTAACTTATGTTAAATGGCAAGGGACTCGACAAGTTCACTGGGTGGAGCATAATCTGGGAGTTGTCTTTGATGATTCTTTTAATTTCAATAATCATATTTTAGCAATGGTGCTGAAAGCTGAACAGAAACTTTGGTAGTAAATGAGGAATAGACTCTCAAAAGATGCTTGTATTATTACAAGAGTATATTAGAGCTGCAGTCAGGCTTGGATTCCAGCAGTCATGCCTGGAAACTGGAAAAAAAAAGCATCCAAAATAGGAGAAGAGAAGACAAAAGACTATATACAAAAGTAGTCCTCAAAAGGATTCACAAAAAAGGTAAGGGCTTCGTCAATTGACTCTCAGTACAGGAAGAAAGCAAATAACTAGTGTGCTCAAAGAAAATGGAGACCTCACAACAGAGAACGACTGAATTGTTGAACTTGCCCCAAAATTCAACTAATTTCTACCAATAAAAAAACACGTCAGTGAACAAAGTATACAAACCATGAGTAACCAATTCGAAGATTCCCCAAAAATTACTCTGTGGAAGGTGAAGCAAGCCATCAAACAAACAAAAAAAGGAAAAGCAACAGGACTAGATAACATCACCATCGATCTACTCAAAAATCTGGTAAAGTCATCACTAGGAAACTAGCCATTTAATTCAATTTATCCCTCAAACAGTCAAGTACTAGAAGATCAGATCACTACAATCATAATGCTATTATATAGATGAAAACCAACCACAGGAACAAGCTGGCTTTAGGAGGAGCTACTTGAGCATCGATTATCTCCGTTTGATAAACTAAAAGAGGAAACAGTAGAATATAAAATGCCACTCACTGGAGTATTACTTGACTTCTAAAGGGCTTTGACTCAGTGGAAATGTATTGCTACATATCTATCGACACAGAAGTTCCATTATCAGTCTACATAAAGACTCTGCTCCCTTTCAGCTCTGGAAAAGGGGTAAGACAGTGGAATACCAGCTTACTTATACTTTTCACAATCTGCCTTGAGATGATCTTCCAAAACCCAAACTTGGAAAATAAAGGAATCAGAAGAGATGACGAATACCAAAGTAACCTCAGAATCTCAGATGGCATCATCCTTTTTGTCTGATCGCTAAAATAATACGAGATGAAATGAATGAAGAAAGCAAGAAAGTTGGCCTCCACCTGAACTTCAGTCAATCAAATGTCATGTACGACAAACGTATTGAGGACAAAGACACAGAAAAGACATAGAGCTGATGAAAATAGACCATTGCATCTACCGAGGACAACGAATCTTCGAGAAATTGTCAAAAGGAGAAGAAATCCAGTGAAGAATCACCCCTGGTTAGCAAACTTCCAATAAAGCAAGCTCAACCTTCAGAGACAAAAAAGAGTGAACCATCAAAGCATCCTTCTGATAGTCACCCATCGAGCTGAAACATGGAACTGATCCAAATGATTGACACTCTAACTCAGAACCATAAAACGTGCACAAGAGATAATCATGCTTAACATGGAGAGATTGCAAGACAGCGCAAAAAAAATAGAAAGAGACAGCATAGAATTCATTAGAAAAGTCAAATGGCAATGGGCCAGTCATGTAACAAGAATGTCAGACAACTACTAGACATCACGACTGGATCCTCTGAGATCATGTGCAAAACTTAGAGAATGCCTATGTCCAACGCTGGAGGCTAAAATGCTAATGATTATAATCAGTGCAAAGCAGCTAAATTAGAGTTTTTAAGAACTAAATCCACTGAGGAGTTGGATTTCTTTTCTGGAAAAATCGCCCCCTTTTTTGTTGACCTTTATGGTGAAAAAAAGGAATCCCATTTCGATTTTGACCCTTTTAATGTGAAAAAAGAACTCCTCCTCGATTTTGACATCTAAACTGTTTAAAATTTTCAATCCTTTTTGACCCTTGAAAAGAGAAAAAAATTATTTCCTCTTGATTTTGACTCCTAAAGCAGAAAAATGAATTCCCCCTATTTGATTTTGACCCCTAAAGCAGAAAAATGAATTCTCCCTACTTGATTTTGACCACTAAAAGTTGTGGACAAAATTCCCACTTCTATTTAGACACTTAAGAATGGAATAAGGGTATCCCTCCTCCATTTTCACTCCTAAAAGTGGGAAAAACAATTCCTCTTTGGTTTCGAAAATCAAATAGAAAAAAAAAATAATTTTACTCCGATTTTGACCCTCATATGTGGAAAAAATAGCACCCCACTCTGATTTTGAACCACTCCCTAATTAGAAGAATTATTAACCCTCAATTTCGACCTCTAGAAGTGAAAAAAAATAAGGAATTCCCGCACAATTTCGGCCTCTAAAATTGGAAGGGAGTACTTCCACTTTATTTTAATCGACAAAAATGAGAAATAAAAGAATCCCCCTAAATTCAGAGACCTTCAAGTGAAAAAAAAGAATACCACCTATTTTGACCCTTAAAATGGGGAAAAAAGAGAATTTCCAATCAATTTTGACTCCTAAAAATGGGAAAGTAGAATTGCCTTCGTTTTTGGCCCGTAATTATTTTAAAACAAGTAATATTCAAATAAATCAAAATTTTAATCAATAGATTTTGATTAATTTAATTTCAAATTGTAGTAATGTATAAAGTAATAAAATGAGTGATTTACCTCAATAATTTACGATCGAAAAAATGCGTCAAAATTATGCATGCATATTGATATTGTGGATAATTAAAAAACTTTTTTTTAAAGACTCCGTACGACATTTTGGGGCCACATCAAAGCAAAGATTAACACATTTTAGTCGTAAAGATTTTCCCCAAATATATCAAATATATAAAACTCATTTCATTACTTATTACTTAATATAAATTGAAAATTGTACTCTCCCTGTGACAAATTGTACAGAATGAAAATTAAAATCGCAATAGAAATCTTTATTCATTGAAATTAACCAAATATTCCGAATCAAATTACTTAATTAGAACAAATTTAGTTTACGTATTCGTACAACAGAGTTGACATTGTCGAATGATGCTTTCTGACCGATCAACATTGTGAGTATTCAATTAAAAAATACAAGCCCGTATAACCCAACATGATTATCAAAACAATATTTAAGTGTTTCATTTTCCAATGAATTGTTTCACCACGCGAGAGAAGGATGTATATACTAGTACTTTATGGCTAATTTAGCTAATATTGATTAATCATATCATTGCTAAAAACATATGCTAAAAAGGTTCGATAAATACAGAGGGAGCTAAAATAGGAGCTAAGAGCTAAATGCAAATTTATAGGAGCTTAATATACAAAAAAGGGGGGCCAAGAGCCTTTATCAAGCTGAATTTAGCCTACAGTAGAAGATCAATTCACAATGTAAAACTTGACCCGACTTTTCCCTGTCCTTCTTCACTGATTTTGGCTCTTTGTTCATTCATCTTTTCTTGTGTGTAATGTTTCGCTCAAGATTGGTTTCAACCTGACAATCCTGTTGCGTGTTAATTCGCCGTGTCGCTTAGATATAAAAGGCACTCCTAGGTTTATTTGACCATTTTGACTAATTTCTTGAAGTCGATACATGCGGGAAGAAATGGAGATACCCCCACCAACGGACGATTCCTCTCAAAAATGTTGGTATCATATCGACTTGGGCTTCGATGAGCTGAGGGACCCTTTGCTGTGGAGGGCCTTCTGCGCTGAGTTCTTAGGCACCACCATCCTCGTTCTTTACTGCATTGCAGCTAATGAACATGATTATCGGGGTGAACCCAATACGGCAGTTTATCGGTAAGAGATTTATATTATTATTATTACTCACTGGAAATCGAGTGTCAGCAAGTCTTCCAAATTATTTTATGACTCTTGCTCAAATATTCTTCTGTATTGGATTTTTACACCAGTCGTATCTGATTGGTGTCACACGAGATCAAGTGACAGCATGTTTCGTAGATACTTCATCATTGTCATCATCAGTAGCAGACTTTTAGCGTCCGTCGTTGGACATAGACCTTTCTAAAGATTCGCCAAGGCCAGTATTTTCTGAACTTGTCTAGAGCGTCACCTCATCTTATAATTTGCCGACCACAGCTTCGCATATGATCTCTCTAAGGATCCACGGTGTGAGTCGTGATTTATATTGTTTGTTTGACATTCTTGCTCCTTGGCCAGCCCATTGCCATTTCCATTTTCTAATTAATTCTATGATATCTCTTACTCCCGTTTTTTCTCTAATATATTGTGCTGTCCTGTGATCTGTCCACCTGATGTTGAGCATGATTCACTACTGTGCACGGTGTATAGTTCTCAGTTTTAGTGTCAATCTTTTTGGTTATGTGACTATCGGAAGGATACATTGGTTGTTACCCTTCTTTTTAGGACTGGTGGGTTTTTTTAATTCTCGGAGGTTGAACGTGCTCCACCAAAAGCTTGCCAACCTAGAGTGATTTTTTGCCTGATTCTCTGTTCTTTCGAAAATTTCACAGAGATTCGTTGCCTGAAGTAGATGTAGTGGTCTACTTTCTTCAGCTCTGTATTTCCAATTCAGATTTCTCTTTACTGGCTTGCCTCACTTCTGGGAAATCTTCGAACTGGTTACTCGTGACTTGTATGTCATGTTCCTTGTCCCGTGTCCTTTGATTCGAGGAATAGAGGTTTTTGTTGAATTCTCGGTCACGTTCAACAATTCTGTCACTGTCCCTAATCAAATCTCCATTTTCTTTGAGCACACTAGTTATTTGCTTTCTTCCTGTACTGGGAGAATTTTTTTTTTTAATAGCTTTAAAGCCCTAACCTTTTTCGAGAATGATTTCGATGACTGCTGCTGTGTATCTTCTATCTTCTCTTCATATCTTTCGGATGATGTTGTCTCAACGAGTAAAATAATACATTAGGGATTGCGTTCATGTTGTGTAATGAACTACCGGGGTAAATGATGCCGCAGCTAAAAGGTAGGACCCGCTAATTGCGTGTCTGCAGTAAAGGCACGAAGTATCAGAGACAAAATATATGTTAGAAATATATGTTAGAAAACACAATGTGGCAAATGCACGGCACGAAGCGAGAAAAAATGGCGGAGGACGGGAAGGTTGGCTGAGGTACGAAAGAAAGGTGGACGATCTTTTCCTCATTAGGTGAAATTAACGGCTGCTGCCCCGACCGCCAGTGTCCTCTACTGACCACGGTTGTGAACGGCTTTTTATGGGAAAGGCTCCTTGCTTAGGATGTAGATAACATACGTTGCGTTTCCAAGTTAATTAAGCCATGAAAATAAAATGTTGTTCTGGCGACAAACAACACTTGAAGACAATCGTTTCGTCTAAAAATATTTGTGGGTCAGCAAATATCATATCATCCTCTGAAGTTCCCATCTTTTTCGATATGTGTTTGAAATAAGGTAAATTGTTTTTCTGTGACATACAACTTGACTTCTGCGATCCATGCAAACGTTCATCATTTCATAACAAGCTGTCATCGTTGATCACCCTTAATCCATGCAGTGCACACCTGCATGATATTTCTTGATTTTTCCCCTTTCTTTCAGTATTAACATCATGGGAGCTACATTCGACCTGCTCCTAATACCGGCTAATTAAATCCCTTGAGTTGACTTGGAACATTTAAAAAGGGTTATTTTCCAAGATGCCAGGGTCATTTAATTGGAGTATAAGTTCGCAATGAATCACAGTGCTCGCTTGCTTGGAGTCATTCATCTCTAATCGCTACATATTGACATTTCTCTTCTTTATTGGTAAGTGATGCGAAGTGTTACAAAGCTAACTTCAGAAAATTCAATTTATTGATTCAAACTGGAACCCATATACTGTATTTATGTTGATATTTTTCGTTGATAGCGTATACCCAAATTCAGGGTATCGTTATTAAAAAAAACGTGTAGGGTGACCCTAATATCGGCATAATTTAGTAGGGGTTACATCAGCGCTCATGGGGTGGATTGGGGGCTCAAAACGCTCCGGAAAAAATACACATGAACGAGGCCCATCAATGTAGGCTGTCTCGATAGAGTGAGCCCATACAGCTGGGGGATTCGAGTTGCAGTAAAGTTGCACAAACTCTTTCACTCGATTCACAGCTTCTGTGTGTACTCAAAAAGCGTGTTGAAAATTCACAGAAGCAAAACAGAAATATAAACCATATCGGGTAATCACTACAATCCATACGCTCGCTCACCTGATGTTAAAAACGCCATTCTATACCCATTTACAATAGGGTTAGAAATTCTATAGCCAACAGAAATTTGGCTACGTATAAGTAGGGCTTATCAAAATGGGTCGACATATTCAAAGTCGAAGGCCAAGCATTTCTATCCTGGCAGCCAGGAACTCGATGTTGATAACTAGACTTACTTGATATACCTACAATAATAGTTTTCAGCATTATCCATTTAACCTGAGGTGGAGTTCGCTTCAGAGTATTAGATCTTTTAAAGGTGGTGTGGTGCACTCTATATTTTTGTCAATAATTTGATACGAAACCTTCCTTTTAGCTGGATATCTGAAACGTCACTTTCAAAGACGACCCCTTATGAAAAAAAACCCCTGAACACTCGTGTCCAATAGCTTATTGGCCCCAGCACTTCTAGCCAGTCACACTTAGTTACCCCGGTCTTCTTCCTTTCCTTGCTGGCATAGTTTCTATTCCTTGGCCGTAACTATATATATATTTTCTTTTATCACTCATCTTCCTGAATGTGAGAATTTGCGAAAACTTCATAGCTATTGAATGCAAATACTGCAACTACTATTTTTGGCGACGACGCAAATTTTGCCCTGTTTAAGCTCCTTCTTGCACCTAAGCTGAACCAATCGTCTTTTTATGATTTAGCTAGGTCATCTATAACACTCATTATAACACTGCTAATCAGGCTCTCCTCGATAGGTACACCAAACTACATAAGACCCGCAATGTCACGTGTCCCCAAAATACTTATCATTTCCTATGACTCATTTTTGCGTATAATCCTCTAAACCAAACAGGCCTCTTCTCTTTTTTACACGATCGATCGTATTAATGTTTTCATAACATTTATTTCATTTTCATTCTTTATTTTTCATAATTGTTATAAATCAAATATACCTTTCATTCGTTCATGTCCATACTTGTATGTGTTTTTATTACTCTGTCTAATATCAGCGTCCACATTCATACCTGGCGCGCATGCTCTCCATACATCTCCCTTCCTCTTTCAACATTCCTACTGACGTCCATGTGGACCCACAAACGCAACACGCGCTCATTCTCCAACGAGTACTCTGTACCGACTATCATTTCTATAGTCGTTTTAGGTTATTCTATACCTCACTTGTCAGCAGGTGGGAATGTGTTATAAGAAATTCCCACTTGCTGACATTTACTGACCCTTTTTTATAGATAAATAAACAATTGGACCCTATGAGCTGAAACTGTATATGAATAACTTGACCCAGTTATGAATAAACAATAAGTGGTGGTAATTTCTATCGCCCTCAAAAAGTCAATTTTTATGGAGTCAGGTCAATTTTCACATTTCAGAATCAAACCAATAGCTTCCCCCCAAAGGCAACGAAGGTCCATGAAATCCCCAAAAGAAGTAGAAATCAAGCGAAAAATTAGGTTGGCAAGCTTTTGTTAGGGCTAATTCAACATTCAAGAACAAAAATATTCTGCTAGTGCTAAAAAGAAGGGTATACAACTAATGCGTCCTCCCGATAGTCACCTATGGAGCTGAAACATGGAACTTAACCAAACGATTGATCTGCAAACTGAGAACAATGCAACGTACACTGGAGAGAATCATGCTCAACCTCACATAGAGAGACCATAAGGCAACACAGTATATTGATATGGAAGAAGAAAGTTAGAAGACAGTTGTAGCACTTTGTAGCCTCGAGATCCTCTGGTCTTGCAAGCTTTGAGCTAAACTCAAAGTACCTATCGAACACAAGATAATCACCCAATCCTCAATCTTCGCTGCAAATACCGTTTGAATGACTCTACAGAAAGAATTGGTTTGATTTGATGCTAGCCATGATATAATGCATCCTCCCGATAGTCACTTATGGAGCTGAAACATGGAACCTAACCAAGAGACAGATCCAAAATTTGTGAACTATACAACGTGCACATGAAAAAAATATGCTGGGCCTCACATGGAGAGACCATTAGACAGCGCAGTACATCTGCAAACAGACAGGAGTCAGGGACATCATAGAATCCATTAAAAATCTCAAATGGTAGGGGGCTAGCCATGTTGCAAGAATGGCAGATAATCGATGGACTCAACGACTCATAACATGGATCCCCCGAGATCACATGCACAACTAAAGCCGGCAAAATATTTGATAGAGAGACGAGCAAGATGAATTCAGAAAGTACTAGCTCCGGAACGCCTGTGATAGAGAAGTGTGGTGAATTCTGGGGAAGGTCTATGTCCAAAGATGGACGTTGAAAGACTGCTGATAATGAGATAACCCATTGGACTGCATGGTCATCCAGAATAGTACAGTCCATCTGGTCAGCATTCCTCGCAGACATTTCAACCTTTTTCTTCTTAAAATCTACTTTGGACTCGCAGATCATTATTTCCTCTGAATCATCAGAGCTTTTGGGATAGGTGTTAGCCCATTAGGGAGGACATATTTGAAATCCACATTTCTAGAGATGGCCTTTGATACCATAACGCGTAAGAATGTTCTGTGTCATAAATGACTTTTCCTTCTCATGACAGCCATGGACGTAACTCTCTTTTCAATAGTATTCCAGCACTCTTGAGGTAACGACATCTCGAATTCAGTAACATCTACTGAAAGCGGAACGAGGGAACTACTGGTCATAGCAACAAGCTGTTCTGCATTTACGTCCAGATCGAGAAGATGGATTCACATGGCATTTTTAAAAAATTCTCTCCTTTTTTTTATTTTTTTTATTCCTTTCCATTTGAGCAAATCTCACCCTTGTGAGTCTCCTGGAATCTGCCAAGATTTCTGCCAGCGCTCATCTCCACCTTTGTTGACTGCACACATAAAGGCTAAGAATCCATGTTTTCAGGATGTCCACACGCCGCTAATGCAGGGGGCCAATCTGCCTCTCTCTATTCTGATAAATTCCATCAGAATTGACATAGGCTTTATAAGGCAATCAAGCCAGATCCTATATACTATTTATCTTTGCTTTGTTTTCCAAATTCCTCACTTCTCCAATACTATAAAATATTTCTTTTTTTTTATCTTATAAACTGCTGAACGGCTTCAGGTTGAAAATTAGTGTATGACCCCAAGATGAACATCGGATAGGTGATGATGGCCTCAAGTGACCTTTAAAAGTCAATTTAAGTTCGAGTCAATATTGACATATTCACATGTAAAGGAGACGACTTCACTCTACGGTCTTCCAATTTTGTGTACTATGTAATTTGACCCAAGAATGAACATAGAGTAGGTGGTGATGACATTAAGGTCAATTTAGGCATTTTCAAACCTAACAGGATGCAGTTGCAATTCTGGGTACGAGATTAACTTGACCTCAGATAATCATAGGATAAGAGGGGCTGAAATCTGGTACCCTCTAAAAGTCAGTTTATGGTCAGGTCAAATTTTGGTATTTTCTAAAAAGGTGAATTTGGGAATTTTTTTAAATTAACGCAGGCAGCTGCACCCTACAGACAGCTAATTTGCATACCAGGGTAACATGACCCCGGGATGAACATGATAATAGATTTATTTCACTAAGTGGTTTTAATACTTCGAAGTTTTATGAATGATCTGGATTTGGGATTTTATCATATACTATCTGGAAATGCTATAGTGCTCTTTCTCAATTTCTTTGTGTAATAAAATTTGTAATGTTTAATTTCCGAAATAAACAATGTTGAAAGCGAGCATCCTTGACAGTCTCCGGAGTAAGTGTTTACTACACACTTTGGTTAACGTGCCACATGTACTAGAATAAACACATACGCATAGATACATAAATGTATTATAATTTAGCACGTAGCGATATTGACATCTACTATAATTTCACTAGCGCCAGAACGTGTAAACAGCGCAATTCTATTCCATCTTATGGAAGGTCAACAATATTATAAGTTTGAAAATAATTGCCGTCACAATCTCTATTTACGTTATGTAATAATGACCCTGATTATCCATGCTGTATTCTTAAGGGCGGATCTATAACGCTAACCGATGTATTAGATTATTGCACGAGAGATGTCGTTTTTTAGTTTTTTGTTGTTTTTTTTGTTTGTTTTTTTTCATAAGCAGAGATTGTTAATTTTGAACAAGTTGACTTTTCAGGCGCGCCTTTGATACTTCATATACGTAGCTCTGTTTGACGTAAGTAAAAGGAAAACATTAGAGAAACGGGAAGAAAATTACCTCGATGAATTCGGGTATGAATATTATTGTGATTTCCTTTTTCATTCGATGCGTCATTGTCAACCATCAATAAAATTATCCAGGCATGCATAATGTGCTTTTACGGCCTACCTTCACAGAATGTCCTTCCTGGTTTGTTTTAATTTTTTTTCAATGGTTACTATTCGCAGTAATGTAATTACCACATCAAAAACATCTTCAGGGTTTGAAAAACAAGAAAAATTTCCTTTTTAAAATTTATTGTTACAAGAAGTCATTTTTTTGTTGGAAAAGACATTTAAGTAAGAAGTATTGCATGTTTGATAGCATAACTAGAGAGTGCCCATAGGGTGTATGCTTCTTTTAACATCATTCACCAACAAAAACTGAATGAAAATCAGTTCATATATAGCTATAATGCAGGAGAGGTGGCAGCAAAAAATTTGGATCCGCCCTAAAATTTAATCAATTTTCCTAAAACTATGATCTATTTTTCCACAAGATTTCATTGAAATTCGTTGAAAACATTTGGAGATATTGTGTCAACTGACATATTGAATGCAGGATTACATATATTTCTTCCAACTTCGTGTATAGATGTAAAAAAGGATTTGCAATCAGTGTTTACTATATGCAGCGACGCTGTACACAAGAACAAATCATGCGCTGTGGACAATTTTAATGCTATGCTCCATGTAGGATTGAATAATATTGAATAGACAATGAAATAAAACCAATACACCGAATGAAATATTTCTTTTATTATACACTGTTGAAAGTATCTGACCTTTATTTCTTGAACTTTAAACAAAAAATAAATGTTCGTCCTAAAAGAAGGATGTTTTCTCCACACCATCGAGTTGCTCACAGGTTTTTTGGTTCTGCATAGGCAATGGAAAATCACAGGGAACATTGATCATAAAAAAACGTGAAGATTAGACATTGTGAATGCGATGGTCATACAATACACAAGCTTACTCTATGGCGCCCTAATGTCAACTGAGTGACTCCATGCATGCTCAGTAAGGTCCCTTCAGATTGGTTGTTCAGTTACGTCAGGGCAACGCAACAGGCCATGGAGAAATTCAAAATGGTTCGTTCTTTTCCGGACAGACGTTTAATTCTTTTAGCCTTGTAAGCATTTTTCTGTTGTTTTTTGTTTCCTCCTTAGAATTCTGAATTCCGGATTCATTGTTGCTGTGATCGTCCAAACATTTCAACATGTAAGCGGCGCCCACGTCAACCAGGCACTGAGTTTTGGCTTTGTTCTTGCTGGTCAGATGAGTTGGGTCCGATTCAGCGTTTACTTTTTGGCACAGACGATTGGGTCTGTGGCTGCCGGTGGTATTGCTCGTGCCATCACCCCTTCGACCATGTATGCACATTTCGGCACTCTGACCCCACAGAAAGGTGTGTCCCCTTGGCAGGCCTGCATGGCTGAATTAATCATCTCCTTCATGCTGATGCTTTCAGTGTTGGCCGTTGTTGACAAAGACCGGAAAGATATTAGCGGTTCTGTTCCTCTTCATTGTGGACTCATTGTCTGCATGAATATGTTCTTTGCTGTAAGTATCCTTTTTTCTTGTCTTGTATATGTTTCTTTGATATTCATTTATTTCCTTTTGAGTCGTCTCTTTTTTATTTGAATATTTCAGTCTTCTTGTGTTATATTTCATTTATTTGATACTTTTCTAGATTCCTTAACCACCATTGCCACTAGTTCAAACAAATATTCCCATTTCTAACACTCCATTTTCATAACATAATTTATATCATAAGAATTTGCTTATTCCTCATATTTTCTCATAAAGAATCGCCATTATCTCCCTTTGAAATAAATGTGTCATTGTTTTTCAATCAAATTAATTAATTAGAACTGGTGAACTAATTAGATTGGAAATTGACTTATTCACTAAATTAGAGTATCATAACGTCATTGCACTAAAATAAATTACGCTACGATGTACCTTGCTTTGCCCGTGTCATAGTAACAAACCCTCAAGCAAACATGCAGCAGTCAAATCATTATAATATAGATGACTGCTCCAGATCCTTCGGTAAAAACAGCAAGGAACTATACGTTTTAACAGCTAACCTAAATAATACAGTATAATAGTGTCAAAGAATCAAATTTCGATAAGACCTCCATTATTCTCAGAAAGTGGCCAAAAAGGAGACTGGGGTGTGAAAACCTATTGAGAGTTAGGAGGCTGTCACGCTTGGTTTAGTCATTTCAAATTGAACTAGTCAAAAAACGAGACGACAGGAAATGATGATGGAGGATCTTCATCATCATCATCATCAGTCTTTTAACGTCCGTCGTTCGATATAGACCTTCCCTTGGATTCGCCATAATTTTCTATCATGGGCGTTGCGGAACCAGTATTCCCTGAACTTGTCTAGTTAATCTCTCCATCTTGTATTTTGTCGGCCTCGGTTTCTTATGTGATCTCTGGGGATCCATGTTATGGGTCGTGATGTCCATTGGTTGTCTTTCATTCTTGCAACCTGACCAGCCCATTGTGATTTTAGTTTTTTTAATAGTTTCTGTGATGTCTCAGACTCCCGTTTTCTTCCTTATGTACTGTGCAGTCTTGTGATCTCTCCATGTAAGGTTGAGCATGATTCTCTCATGCGCATACTGCATTCTTCTCAGTTTGTGGGTCTGTCTCTTGGTTAGGTTCCATGTTTCAGCTCCATAGGTGACTATCAGGAGGATGCATTGGTTGTATACTCTTCTTTTTAGGGATTATTGGGGTCGTCTGTTTTTTTTTAAGTTGAGCTTGCTCTGCCGAAGGCTTGCCATCCATGAGCGATTTTTTGCTTGATTTCTTCATCTTTTGAGGATCTCATAGAGATTCGTTGTCCTAAATAGATGTTGTGGTCTACCTTGCCGAGTTTTGCATCTTCTATATGACAGTTATGTCTTTATTCTCGATGTGATTGTTGCAGATGATTTTCGTTTTACTGAAGTTCATGTGTAGGCCGATTTTTTCGTTTTATTGCTCTATTCATAAGGTTGCTCAGATATTCGCCGTCTATTTTTATTCCTATATTTTCCCAGTTCAGGTTTCGGGAGATCATCTCAAGGCAGACTGTGAAGAGTTTGGGTGAGCTGGTATTACCTTGCTTTACTCTTTTTTTTTGGAACTAGGACAGTTCAGGGTCCTTATGTAGCCTGATGAAGGAGTTGGTGTGATTGTATATATGTTGCAGTACTCTGACACATACAGGGTCTACACTTTGTAGGGTGATGGCCTTCATGACCATGGGAATTTTTACTGAATCAAATGCCTTCTTGAAATCTATAAATGCTACGACGAGTGGCATTTCGTATTCTGCTGCTTTCTCTTTCAGCTGATTTATTGAATGAAGATGGTCCATGGTCAAGTAGTTTCTTCTAAATCCAGCCTGTATTCGTGGTTGGTTCTCATCTAGTGTTTTGATAATCCGGTTGGTGATGATTTTTGTGAGAAATTTGTATATGCAGTTGAGTAAGTTTATTGGTCTGGAGTTGTTGAGGTCTTTGGGGTTTCCTTTCTATTCACCCCCCACCCCAGCTAGGGATAGACCGGCCATAAAACTATTAGATTAAAAGACTGAGTATCCTCAACAATCAGAGTGATGAATTCTTTAACAATGTAAAGAGAAAAATGAAATCTTTTTTCGACTGTTATACGAACCCCCCTCCCTCCAAGCTGATGCAAGATGAAATTGAACCAGATAAGTAGACCTAAAGTTGCCATAGTTTTCTCTCTATTTCACTCATTTTTCACTCATTCAGCGAGGTTTTTCTTGGGGTGGGGTTGTTTTGAGTTTTTTTTCCAAAATTCACTGTCCTTGGACTTCAACCAAGTTAAAAACTTAATATTTAAGTGAGAGGTATGCTCGTGCGGGAACTACCCGTCCGGCTGAATAAAAATTAATAGAATTCCATTAGACAAGCTAGTATTCTTCAGCACGGATCTTTACTTTGTTATAGATGCATTTAGTCTAAAAAAGGACGTAAGCTGGGTTGATTCAACCAGGTAGACGGCGTGAATAACAAATAAAATAAAAATCCTATATACCTTATTTTCATACCATTTCAGGTCTCTCACTCCAAATCCTTATCCTTTAACCTTCACCCTCTACAGTAAGGTGCATACCCAGACCTATCTGCTTACCCACCATGACCAGATAGAATGGATGTCAAGAGCCAGTGGAGCTCTAAGGCCACTCTGAACGACACCAGTAATGACCAATCCACTAGACCCCCCGCCAACATGCCATGGGCTAGTGTGGCAGGGCATGGCCCAACACTCCCCATGGTGTGAAAAATGAAAATTATACCGGTCATTCTTGCTGGGTCCTCCGCCCCAAAAGGCCTAGCCACATCATTCGCTTTGGGTGAAGGTGATATGCTCCAACTGCAACTACCCAAACACTGCACCAGGAGAACGCCCGTTCCTGCTGGGCCACTGCATCTATTGCCTTGAGTGGGAGTGATGCATTCCAACAGCGACCACCCAAACAAAACCCAAATAAAATCTATAAACCCAAACAAAATCAAAAAACCATCAACAAGAGAATAATGTAATACATCAACACCTACAGCATCAGAATACTCTCAATAGACTCTTACCTAACCTATCTAGAAAATGGGATCAAAAATATCAAATGGGATATCAACGGTATTAGCAAAATGAAATCAGCAGAACAACTAATAGAATTGAAAAGCAAATGTCTTCTCTATAATTACGGAAGAGAGAAAGTGAAACAAAGTAGAATGGGCTCTCTCATCAAAAAAGACCTCAAAGACAACGTGGTAAGCTTCAAAGCTATCTCAGACTGCATTGCTAGTGCCACCATGCAACTCTCAAAGAGGTACAAGCTAAATCTCATCCAAGTCCATGCTCCCCTTTCGCAATCAACCAGAGAAGAAATAAACAACTTCTATGATGACTTGAACTCCTTATTACAAGATTCCAAAAGAAACTTCAATGTCATCATAGGAGATTTCAATGCAAAAGTAGGACAAGGAAACGAACGCTGCGCCGGGGAATTCGGATACAAAACACGGAACGAGAGGGATGCAAATCTTGTAAATTTTGCAACTGCAAAAAACTTCAAAATCAGGAATACATTTTAAAAAAGAAACCCAATAGAAAATGGACTTGGAAGAGCCCCAACCATGAAACCAAAAACGAAATAGCTACATTTTAGCGACATCGTCAAAGACATTCAAATTCTAAACCAAGTAAATGTAGAAAGCAACCATAGAATGGTAAGATGTAGAATGCAAATAAACACCAATAAACAACGCAGGGAAATGTACTACACCAAACTGCAACCACTAAACGTACCAAATGAACTAACCCAAACCTCAAGCTAGAATTGAAAGACATATTTGATATCCTTACTGACGAAAACGGCACCAACATCAATGAACTCAACAACAAAATAACAACCTCTCTATTAGGAGCTGCTAATATGTTTAAACCAAGAAACACAGCGACCATTTGAAAAATCTCAGATGAAACCCAGAAACTCATCGAAACCTCAAACCACCAACAACCACAAGGAAAAAATAGAAGAAACTGAACTAAACAAAACAATAAAGATGAAAATAAGAGAAGACAAAAGAAAGTATACGGCAGCCATCATCAAGACCAATCTCGAAAAATGTCGAGGATTTAAAGCGATAAACAAAACTCCCAGTACAGGAAAGAAACAGATAACTAAAATTCTCGAAGCAAACGGAGACATAACAACAGATAGAAACAGAATAGTTGAACGCACCCAAGAATTTTACCAGGAATTGTACTCTTCAAAACACGGACAATATAACAACGACCAGAATACGCAAGATGCTGACAATCAGTTCGAGGACTTCTCCAAAGTTACACCATGGGAAGTAAAGCAAGCCATCAAACAGACAGAAAAAGGAAAAGACCCTGGACCAGATAACATCACCATCGATCTACTCAAAAAAACTAGTAAGAGCGTCAACGAAAAGCTAGCTATTCTATTCAACTTATGTCTTAAACAGAGTAAAGTCCCGAAAGACTGGAACACTGCTATCATAATGCTTCACTCTGTAGTATTTGTTGGCAAATATCTTCTGTTCAGTTGGTGATATTAACTTTGGTCTCTTTGACAAACAACAAATATATACGGATAGTTTTAAACAGAAAGATTAGAACACAGAATTATTTCCAGGGGAAAAAAGCCCTGCCAGAACTGCAGAAACATTCCACGTCACTAACTACGATACCGTAGGCGCATAATGGTTGTCCATGAGGACAAAGAGAAAAGACCTCGGAGACAAACACTACATTCATACAAGTGCTAGGGCAAAAAGCGTAACCAGCAAGGAGTGTCGGTGCCAATGAGCATTTGACCACGTGCGTCATGGGCTTTTATAGGGTCGGTGTAGGAAAAGACGATTTTGATATCTAACTAAAAGAAAGGCTCGTATTCAATTCCTATATAAAAGTATAGGGGTCGCTACAAGTGTATAAAGTTCAACATATAACCCTAAATCCCGTAATCACTTGTCAACGTGTCGACTTGAAATTCGTTGGTAGCAAAACACTAGAGTGCTACACGCGTTTATTTACTCAATTTATTAAAGCTTGCTCAACTTGAAATGCTCGTGAGAGGAAATCTATTGAAATAACATTTGTTTTTTGTGGGTTTTTTTTCATCATTTTGTTGTTTTTACTCACTTTGTCTCTACGTTATTATCATAACATTTTTTTGATACAGTATTTTTTTATATGTTTTTCGACTTTTTTTGAGTAAAACAAAAAAGCTGAGTATGTTTGCCATGCAAAAAAAGCTAAATCATGGATGTGGATTTCTCTGCTATGAAGGTTACTTTGCTCGGCAAAGAACAGATCAGAGATCATCATCATCATCATCATCCTTTTAGCGTCTGTCGTTGGACCGTGGCCTTCCCTATGATTTGCTACACCTCTCTATCGTGGGCATCGCAGAGCCAATACTTCGTAGTTCGTCACACCATCTTATATTTTTCTGGTCTCAGTTTCGCATATGATCTCTGGGGATCCACAGATTGTGAATTGTGATTTCCATCGATTGTCTGACATTCTTGCTACATAACCAGCCATTTCAGTTTTCTAATGGATTCTATGATATCCCTGACTCCCGTTTCTCCTCTAATATACTGTGCTGTTATGTGACATCTCCGTGTGATATTGAGCATGATTGAGGATCAATCTCTTGGTTAGTTTCCATGTTTCACCTCAGAGAAAAGTCGGCAAGCAACGAAATAACGACAAGTAAAAAGACCGAGTGGTTGAAAGCTTTCGTGTTGTAGATGGTGACAAAGGAAGTAAAGGAGAAAAGAAGAAGGGTTGTGTGCTATATCATACGAAAAACGAAAGAAAATACTTTGAAGAAGATTGAAATAAAATGAAATACTATAACGTAATACAAACTTTCACAACATAAGAACTAACAAAAAACAAATTTGGAAAAATAGAAAAAATAAAAAAATGAAATGTAAACGTATTTAGTGACAGATTAACAATGTGAATTAAAGATAAAATTACTTGAACAAATCATACCTTTGATAAAACAAACAAATAAAACAAATATGTATACACGATGCATAAAAAACATACCCAAGTAACCTCGAAGGCAAAAGTAGTTATATAATCTGAGTAAACACACCTTAGATAAAGCAGTATCATAAAATTTATTGTGAGGAAAACAATTACAGCTTACACTATCTATCTGATGATCTGAAAGTCACGAAACGAAGCTTAGTTATTGTTCTAAACTAAAGAGTACACAATTAATCAGCATATTATCTCTATTCAATGTATTTGGCATTATTGAAATAAAGATTTTTACGGTTGATATATACAACTCGTGGTATATATTTCTCTCGACTATATATATATATATATATATATATATATATATATATTAGTTTAAATATTCCCCGACTATGTTTATTCCCATTCTCTCTGTCAGTTTTCTGAAAGATGTTGCTTTCAAGGCTCGTTGTAAATGATTTAGATGATATTGTATCCCCTTACCTTACTCCTCTTCCTCTAATTATCTTGCTTGTATTTTTGGGTAGTTTAATTATTTTGTAAATGTTTCGAATTACTGGTATGTTATTCTCCTTAAGACTCTGTTCCCGAATTGAGTTGAAGATTATTTTGTGTTCCATCAAGACAAATGCTTCTTCATAATCTACGAAGGTCGAACAAAGTGGTTTGTTGTATTCTAATGACTTTTCAATAGTTGTTTTATTGTATATAAGTGGTCTATTGTTGAGTAGCCTATGCTAAAAGCTACCCGTTCGAGTGGTTGGATTTCTTCTAGAGTGTCTATTTTGTGAATATTTTTGCAAACGCTTTACGTATTTTAGGCAATCACAGACGCTATGGAAGGAGATGGGAGAGGCTCTCGCCCAAGACTGACTGATGATGATATACATGAAAAAATAATGGGATATGACTCATAGCATAATACCTATCATTGGCATCTTAAAAGGAGCAATCCAGTGGATTCCACTTAATATGACCACAACAGGACCAACGATTGTGGCCCCGACAATCGTCTGGTCAGGTAAAACAAACAACTTAATTTTTTTGTATGCAGAACTCTGCAATGTTGCTTGGATTCAAGAGAACAATTTCTATACAGTGCTTTTTACAGCTATTTTTTCTTCCTTTTCAGATATTGACATTAAACTTGAGTCACGAGATAAAATATTTCAAAGTCTTGAGAATTATAATATATATTGATAATTCAATCAGATAGTATTTCAAAAATGGTAATTCGGTAGCACTACTGCTTGATCCAAGTAAGTGGTGCATTGGTCATGACAAACGGAGCAGATTACCGATGACTGCGAACGTAAGAATAGTTTTATACAAAATTGGTCCCTTAGTGCGACTGGTCCTGATAAACCGTTGGTCCTATTAAGCGAAATCCATTGCATTTAGTAAGCTAGTCTTATGGACTGTTGCGAACGATTCTGCGCTAAGTAATTATGTTGCTTTGGCTTCGCTTAGCAAACTAAGATTTACAGGTGGCCTGTCTGGCAGGTGCGTAGAATTGCATCTGCGCCAATGAAGCTTCAAATTAAAATGGGACCTGACTGACCCTGCCGAGATAAAATGTACTTTTTATACAACACACCAACATAATTCAGTCGAATTCCACTAAAAATGTTCAAACCCGGAGAAACAACACTATTAACTGAATTCTGGAGTGGATCTGGGGATTCGTTTCTGATTGAGATATATTTATCTATTTTGACATTTTATACATTTCTGTATTTACTCTTGTCCTTCTACACAATATCAACAAAAGTTCCAAATGAATTTCGATAAGAATTTTATGAAACTGTAAGACACATATTAAGTAAAAGTTGATTGAAATTTGGGTCGAATCCAGGTATTGATTTTTGAATTTTTCGTGAGATATTTTGGGGATTTTTTCCATAAATGTATGTATTCACTTTCGACTGTCCACACAATATCTCAAAAAGGTTGAGGTACATATTGAGTAAAATGCAATCAAAGGGGGGGGGGCAAATCCAGATATTCTTTTTAGATTTTCCGTTTTTTCCCTCCTACATTTCAGTAATCACTCCTGTCTGTCCACATGATATCTCGAAAAGTTCTCTGTAAATATCAATGGAATTTGGTGTAAGAGTGGGCAATAGGCCAAAGGAGAAGTGATTAAATTTTGAAATGGATCCCTAACCAAAGACTCAAAGTCGTCGATTTTGAATTTCAAAATGCCGCTCTTGAATATATGTGTATGTCAAGCTGTGTATGTTAATCATTCTAAGATGGCAAGCCTTCAATAGCTTTAAGATATGGCAAGTTCAACCTCCAAGAACAAGAAAATCCCATTAGTTCAAAGAAGGAGAGTATACAACCAATACATCCTTCTGATAGTCACCTATAGAGCTGAAACATAAGAAAATCATGCACAACCTCACATGGAGAGACCGCAAATCAGCACTGTATATTAGGGAAATAAAATAGAGACATCATAGAAACTATTAGAAAACTCAAATGGCAATGGACTGGTCATGTTGCAAGAATGACAAACAACCAATGGACATCACAACTCACAACACGGATCCCCAGAGACCAAATGCAGAACTGAGGTCGTCAGAATATGAGATGGCGAGACGAACAGGACAAGTTCAGAAAGTATTGGCTCCGAGACATCCACGATAAAGAGGTGTGGCGATCCTGAAGAAGGTCAATGTCCAACGACGATCAGTAGAAAAAAAAACTGGTATATATATATATATATATATATATATATATATATATAATTTTTTTAAGACACTGAAGCAATTTCTTCCAAGAAAAACATTATTTGTTTCTCTTGGTGTGTAGTTGTCAGTAAATATCTGTAAATGAAAGCTTACGGTAAAACTGAACCATCTGATTCTTATTCCGGTTCTCACTCTTTCCTGTCTTTTTAGTACAACATTTCCGGTGGAAGTATGAATCCTGCGAGGGTTTTCGGTCCCTGTCTCGTGCATGGCGTTTGGGGATCCCATTGGGTAAGTAGTCAATTCCTCAGTTCTAAGCGATAATGAATCATCACAATGACATTGGCGAGTAATATTGCATGGTACCCGTAGAGATCGACGGAAGTATTTACGTATGGATGAATTATACACATTTATATTCTAGTTTAACCATATTTACTAAGAGAAAATTCCAAAAATACATTGAATAAAATTTATATTCTACAACTCTCCCTATTTTCTGCAATGTTAATTTCAAAATAATAAGGAAACAGAAGTGCGTAAAAAACGAATTCTATTGTTAATACGAGAAAAAAAATCAGTCTAGCTCATGAAAATTCTGAGCTGACTCTATTTAATGAGATTCTTTTACATTCGACTACCAATCAATCAGCAGCTGCAGCAGTAGCAGTAGCAGTAGTAGTAGTAGTAGACGTGAACACACAAACAAGTTAGTTTCACTACACCTTTCACTAGAGTAGGGAGTTCGATCCCCATTGGGTGTAGTTCTTCATAGCTTAGTGAAATATCCTATCTGGTGACTGGTGTAGAGTAGTACTTTGCAATTTAGTCTCGCTGGGTCATTCACTTGGAGTGTTGAGTTCGATTTTCCCATGAATATTGCTCTTGTAGCCTTGTGCCAGATTTTTTACACTTCGTAAATATCCATGTCCTGTTTTGTCGCTAAGGTGTTTAACTTTTTTCCAAGGGCTCCAGTGGTCGGCCGTCGTCCCCAGGTAACTTTAAAAGCTGATTTTCAGTGCAGGCATCACCCACTTAAGATCCCTGCAACATTATCTCCCTGACCCCATTTTCCGTCTGTGACCGCATAGATATGCTCATTGAACAAAAAAAAAACAAAAGAACTTTGTTGCATTTATCTAGTATGCAGTAAATTTATATAACTATTGTTTCTTTTCAAAATTTCAGGTTTACTGGGTGGGACCCTTTGTTGGTTCGGCGTTGGCAGCTTTTCTATATGAAAACTTCTTCTCATCGAAAGCTGGTGAAAAAATCTCCAAAATGAAATCCTTCCGAGGTCGAAAAGCTGCAGACGTTCATGCCACTCTTGGAAGCGAAAATATCGGGACAAAATTATGAAAACTATTAATTCTGAAATCTTTATCTGTTTTTTGTCGTCATCGAAAACATAAAGAAAAAGAAAAACAACGAACCTTGTTAATAATCTTATCATAATTTACCAAATGTTTGTACGTGTGTAACAGCCCACTGCAAAGATCACCCAACATAACAGCATGAAATTTCCTGCTGGTACTCCTGGTAGCCTTAAGCATATATATATATATATATATATATATATATATATATCAGAAAGTAGATCTTCTACACAAACACGTTTATGTTTCTACCCTCTTTGGGCCTCTTCAGGCGAACAAATATGTATGATAGATTCCTGTTTGGGGAATTCGGTGAGAGTCTTGTGAGTGTCACCATGGTGGGAGGAGTATTCATTTTTGTTTTATTGTTGTTTTGTGTTTTTGTGTGTGTGTTGCTGGTGGTTATAAGTTACACGTCAAGGGGCGTGGACTATGAGTGGGAGTTATCCAAACCAATGATCCAAGTACATATTGTTTATTCTCGGTGTTTTTGAATGAATTATAAATTGCGTAATATTATATAGGAACTTATCAGAAATGATTTCCCGTCGTTACACGGTTAATATTTCATTAAGATAAGACAACGTAAATATAATAAACAATTAAATAAAACGGGTCTGCAGCAGGAATCAAACCTGTCACCGAGAGGCAGCTGCTTCAACGTAGCGATGCACAACAGTCTTTGCATTATCGACGGGCTGTTATATATATATATATATATATATATATATATATATATATATATATATATATATATCCTTGAAGCGTCGGATCAGACCCAAGAGAAAATAAAATAGCAACGTCACCATGAGTGGAATACATAAACCTGGGCGAGTACTTCTGCTTTATGAATTCATTGGATAGAGGAATTGTGATCGAATCAACATTCTCGAACCAAGTGAATATTTTCAGCGTCCTTTCATTAAGTATTTCAAACCAGGGCAACGCCGGCTATTTCTAATATATATATATATGTGTGTGCGTGCGTGTGTATGGTACCCGCTTCAGCATGGCGTTCGTTGCTCATACGACTGAGCTGAACAGCCACCTGTAATACAACGGGCAAGATAACTGCCTTCAATTCCAAATTCTCATCACAGATTATTTACGGTTTATATCTGCCTTTGAAGGCATGAGTGAAATCAAAGCTGACTTGAGAAACCTCGATAAGAACTGGCATGGATCGTTTTCAAAGGCTATCCCCTACAGGCGTAATTTGTGGGGTACTCTCAGATGAGTGATACATCAAACTAACGTATTTTTGTCCAATAGAATTTCCATTGTTTGACAGAACATCACTGACCTCTTTGAAAAAGGCTGCAGTGAACATCATTTTGAAGCTTATACACAATTTTACAATAAATGATTCTTCAGAATGCTACCTTATTTCAATGCGATTGTGTGTTCACGTTAAGGGACATAAATCTGCGTGTGTTTGGAGTTAACTCCCTTGCATAATTTTTGTGTCGGCGTGAAAATTTCAAAATAAACACGTAGCTTTGTCTCCATTTCAACTTTGAATCCAGTCATGTTACAATAGATTATTCTTCCCTTAGGTAATTGAAACTTAACACATAAAAAAAATAAATCATGCTTTCTAGATCATACATAGAATAAGCATCCC